>CAUYLG010044628.1:0-77643 GCA_963573385.1 Cacajao melanocephalus | reverse complement strand
GTTACCTTCTCCAGCCCACCTGTCCATAGCCCTGCTGGACTACCAATGGCAACTTGCCAAGTCCAGGTCCAGTCTCTCTATGACCAATGCAGTTGCCCATGCTTTGTTTCCCCACTGACCAATCTACTGCCCTCACCCCCTGTAAAACCCCACGCCCAGAACGGCCGGGCGCGACTTCTCTGGCCCCTCTCTCTCTCCCCCTTCCCCAGGACCACAGAACCTCGCCCGGGAGCTAAATAAACTGGAATTTAATTTGTCTCGTGCTGGCCTCAGTTTCCTCATTTTAAACTCGGCAATATCCTTACAAGAATAACCTTACACTCTCCACCACGGGCCTGGGAGCTGAATGGGCAGATGGCCTTTATGAGTCAATATGGCCTTTAGCATAGACAGACCGAAAGGATGACAGTCTATTTGGGAACCCCTGACCCACTTGCCCTTATGAACACAAAATATCTGAGACAGGTCTCAATAAATTTAGAAAGTTTCCTTTGCCAAGGTTAAGAACATGCCCGTGACAGAACCTCAGGAGGTCCTGACAATATGTGCGCACGGTGGTTGGGTCACAGGCTGGTTTCACGCATTTTAGGAAGACATGAGACATTAATCAATATGTTAAGATGTACATTGGTTTCATCCAGAAAGGTGGAACAACTCGAAGGTGGGGGCTTCCAGGTCACAGGTAGATAAGAGACAAAGGCTTCATTCTTTCGAGTCCTTGATCAGCCTTTCACTGAATACACAATTTAGTCTGGCAGTGTCCATAAACCACGCTTCAGGCTCAAACAGCTTCACCAGAGCCATTACAGAATCTCTGAACCAAAGACCACAACAAAGAAATCTCGTATCTGCCAAGCACCTTTCTGCCTTAGTACTCCAGCTATGCACAGGTTGGGAGGGAGCAGCCCCTAGCGGGGTTCAGCCTCAGCCAAAGAAGGCAATGGATTCAAATCCAGAGCACCTGCTGGTCAGTTACACTCCCTGTAGCAGGAGGGCTGCCAAGCCCAGTCTCATGGCTGTGCCACAGCGGGTTACAGTGAGAAGGAACTCACATCTGTAATCTCAGCACTTTGGGAGGCTGAGGTGAGAGAGCTGCTTGAGCTCAGGAGTTCAAGACTAGCCCGGGCCATTTAGGGAGACCCCATCTCTACAAGAAATTAGAAAAATAGTCTACTGTGGTGGTGCATGCCTATAGTCCTAGCTACTTGGGAGGCTAAGGTGGGAGGATCACTTGAGCCTGGGAAGTGGAGGTTGCGGTGAGCCAAGATTGCTCCACTGCACTCCAGCCTGGGTGACAGAGGGAGACCCTGTCTCAGATAATAAATAAATAAATAAATAAATAAATACTGAGTTGCAACCTAGCTCACCCCTGACTACCTGTGTAGCATTGGTCAAGAAACGTAATCCCTCCGAGCCTCAATTTTCTCACCTGTAAAAAGCCTGAGAAACTTGATCAGGATGGAAGTAGAGTGCTGACCGGAGGTGCTCACTGAATGGTGGCCTTTAATCCCTCTGGTATTTTTCCAGTGGCCAAATGTGCTTCAGGAGGGAAGACTCCCAAGTCCACAGCTGACCTCAATTCCCTGGGATCATGGACAGCCCTTCCCTCGGGGGCCCTGGCACACAGCGGGCTGCAAAAGCCAAGCTGGCTTTAAATCAGCAAAAGGAACTCTCTGCGACACATCTCCCCCAGGGTCAGAGAGAAATGTTTAGAACTGGGATGGCCACTTGTTACCTCTGCCTGGTCTGGGCTCCAGCCTGTTTGAAAACTCATCATCCAGGCTAGGACTGCAGGCTGAGGCCCAGGCAGGGAGAGAAGGACACAGGCGTCACCTTGGACAGACTTATAAATCCAGCCGGCTGGGCAGACGTCCACCCACCCAGGCCTATGCCTGCTCCACAGCTCCTTCAGACACCCTGGCTGCTGTCTTCTCTCTCCTCCGATCCCCACTATCCAGGGGCCCTTCTTCCTATTCCTCTTCCCTCCTCTCTCTCTCTCTCTTCCTGTCTCAGTGTCTCTCCATCTCCCAGCGTGGCCTTTATTCTTCTGTCTCTCGACATCTGACGTCCTCTGGCTCCTGATCCTATTTCCCTGTATCTCTCTCTTTCCATTACATTCTCTCTGTGTTGCTGAGTTTCCCTGTCTCCCTGAGGGACCTCATTCCTCTCCACCTCTCCAACTCTTGCTCTCTTTTGCTCCTTCATTGTAGGTCTCGCCCACTCTTCCCTCCTCTTCTACTTGGCTTGGCTTGGCCCAGCCCAGCCCAGCCCAGCCCAGCCCAGCTGGCCCCAGCCTGCCTCTCTTTGGAGCTGTCTGCCACCTTGGAGTCCCTGTGAGCCCAGGGAGGAGCTGAGCCCCCGCAGTTCCAGAGGGGCCTGGTAAGAGCTCTGATATGGTGTGGATGTTGATTCCCTCCAAATCTCATGTTGAAATGTGACCCCCAATGTTGGAGGCGGGGCCTGGTTGGAAGTGTTTGGGTCATAAGGGTGGATCCCTCACGAAGGGCTTGGTGCCCTTCCCACGGTGATATGTGAGTTCTCGCTCAGTTGGTTCACAGGAGAGCTGGTTTCTTAAAAGGCCCTGGCCTCCCTCTTGTTTCCTCTCTTCCCAAGTGACATGCCTGCCCCCCCTCCACCTTCCACCATGAGTGGAAGCTTCTCGAGGCCTCACCACAAGGACATGCTGGTGCCATGCTTGTACAGCCTGTGGAACCGTGAGCCAAATAAACCTCTTTTCTTTACCAAGTACCCACCCTCAGGTCTTCCCTTATAATAACACAGAACAGACCAACACAAGCTCCCTACCCTCTAGTCTGCCCTCCTTCCTCTGTGCAAGACAGAGATGTTCAGAACTAGAGAGAAACCCCCGCGTGGCTCAGGGGCCATGGCCTTCCAGGCCCAGCCTGAGGCCCCTGATACTGAAGCGTCCCACACTCCCACCCTCTGCCTCTCTGGTCACAGCTTTTATCAGATTTCTTTCCACATCAACCCTTAGAACTGCCAGTTTCTGGTAAAACTAAGGAACTGGGATAAATAAGACAACACTTTTATACTAAATAGTGGGACATTCACTTAATTAAATGTGAAGTATTCTATTCAATAGAACTATGAAAAGCTACGATGTGGATCAATGCATACTGATATTAAACGTAAATCCAATTTACGTTTAACATTAATTAATTTAAAAAGCAGGTTGAAAAATAGCAGGTAGAATATAAACTCATTTTGTAAAAGAAAACAAACATGCATATACAGGCATCACCTTCAAAATGTTAACTTATTTATCTCTGGCTGGCAGGAGTAAGAGTGACTTGTTTTGTATTATAATAAACAAGTATTTCTAAGGCAATGAAAAATTACAAGGATAAATTTTTAAAAAAACCAGGGCCAGGTGTGTTGGCTCACGCCTGTAATCGCAGCACTTTGGGAGGCTGAGGCAGGCGGATCACTTGAGGTCAGGTGTTCCAGAGCAGCCTGGCCAGCATGGGGAAACCTATCTCTACTAAAACTACAAAAATTAGCCGAGCGTGGTGGCACGTGCCTGTGATCTCAGCTACTTGGGAGGCTGGGGCAGGGGAATTGCTTGAACCCAGGAGGCAGAGGTTGCAGTGAGCTGAGATTGTGTCTCTGCACTCCAGCCTGAGTGACAAAGTGAGACTTCATTTCGAAAAAAAAAAAAACCCGGAAGTAGGCAAGATGGGAATGGATCTTCCTCACCAGCTCTTTATTCATTTCAACCCTAACATTTCAGAAGTACCTACTCAGTGCTGGGCCTGTCCACAGCTCATCAGGGAATCAAAGTGATGGGATACGGTCCCCGCAGTAACCTCTGTTGTGTCTGGGGTAGCCCAAGAAGACCCTTCGGGTAGGGGCTGAAGGCAACAAGAACAGGCTTCTTTTGTTTGTGTGTTGTTTTTGTTTTCTGAGACAGGGTCTCGCTCTGTCGCCCACACTGGAGTGCAGTGGCACAATCACTGCTCACTGCAGTCTCCACCACTTCCCTGGGCTCAGGTGATTCTCCCCTCGGCCTCCTGAATAGCAGGGATCACAGGTTGCACCACCATGCCCAGCTAATTTTTTGTATTTTTTGTAGAGATAGGATTTCACCATATTGCCCAGGCTGATCTCAAACTCCTGGGCTCAGGCAATCTGCCCGCCTAGGCCTCCCAAAGGACTAGGATTACAGGTGTGAGCCACTGCCTGGCTGAAAAGGAGGTTCTTCCGTGGGGGAAAGCTACGCAGAGAAGAGGATCTCAGGCCTGAGGGTCTAGAAGCCCACTGGGAGGTCTTCCAGACACTTGGGGCATCTACCTCCTGAAGAGGAGCTGCTGCCGAAAAGGTAAGACAAGAGGGGGCGCGGGATGTGGGGTCCTCCCCTCTGCCCTCAGGGAGTCACTTTGGAGAGAGAAGAGAATGAGGCTGGGCTCAGAGGAGGTTCCTTCTACCCAGGCGAGTTCAACCTAGTCCGGGGGTGGCAGCTGCCCTGGCTGGAATATAGCATAGACGCACTGTGGCCTCACATCTCTAAGGCCTTTGCAGGCAAGGAAGGGTCTCCTGCCATGACACCCCACCGCAATGGAACCCGTCATTGGGACTGCCATGGCCAGTGTGTTCTCAGGGGCTAGGACACGGGCCAAATACTACAGCCACCAAGAGTATGGCCTGTGCTCTTTGAGCCGAGAGAAGAAACCCCCTTGGGCCCTGTGGTTCTATTTTTGGTTCTTTGTTTCATTTCCTCTGCTGTCCTCTTCTCCAGAGCTAAGCACTGCAGCTAAGAGAATGGGTATCTCCTAAGGAGATTCCTGCCCACGCCAAACACACACACCAGCCCCACCACCAGAGGGCGCCAGAGCACAGAGACGCTGCAACCAGAGCAGGAGCCGTAAACCTGTCAGGGCGGGTCAGCCCTGGAGTAATCCTGGATGAAGGGGCTGGGAAGGGGCCCCAGGGTGGGGACCTGCCCTGTTCAACCAAACGTAGCTTGTTACCCTGGTGGCCATCTGCAGCCAGGTGGCCCTGCCACACTGCTAACCAGAGGATTTAGGAGGTAGACAGGGATTCGGGCAGTGGCTGAAGAGCACTGGAAAGAAAAACTCCTGCGGTGCAAGGAGTCCTGGACCCGGAGTCCGGAGGACTGGGGGCGCTCCTCTCCCTGTGACCCTGGGCTTGTTTTCTCATCTGTAAACAAAGGCAGGGGCGAGGAGAAGGGAAAGACTCAGTGGTACCCAGGTGCCCTTCAGGCTCTAACCAAAGACATGCCCCACCCTCCTGGAGGAACCCTGCGGGGCGCAGAGGGGAAGGGCTGGAGACTTAGCGGCCGCGGTTTCCCCCGCAACGCGGGAACGCCTGGCACTGCGCTGAGTCAGCTGCGGTCAGGGGGTCACCTGCCCGCGACAGCAAGCGCGCACCTCCACTCTCGACCAGCCCAACCTGGCCCCCGGCCCTCTCTCGAGTCCCAACGCCCAAACATCTCGCATTGCTGGCTCCGGCATCTCCCCACCCGCCGCCAGGAGTGGGCGCAGAGGGTGGTGCGTCTTCTGCGGCGGATGCGGGGCGAGGACCCTGACCCCAGCCTGGGGAAGTCAACTGCACGGAGGAGACAGCTCTCCATTCTCAGCGCCGCCTCGGCCCCGCCTGCGGCTTCACTACAGCCCGGATGCTGGCGATGGGGAACAGACCAGGGAGGCAGGAGCGCTCTGGACCCGGGGTAGATCCACTTGGGGAGGCAGGCAACCGACCCGCGCACCGGGGGCGCGACCTCGTTCCGGTGACCGAAGCTTGTGGAGGTAGCTCCACTCCCGGCTCCCTGGTCCGGCATCCCCCTGCCACCCGCTGCCCGACTTCCCCCAGTCTGGGAGCCTGGGCCCCGAAGGTTCAAAAAGTCAAGAGCCTGAAGAAATGCACTGTGCAAATATATTGACTTTATTTGCCTCCGTTCAGGAGCCTCACAGACATATCCAGGTAAAAAGATCGTTAAATAAACGCCTTCAGCCATCGCAATGCAAAAATAAATATCAATCCTCCGGCCGCAGCAGCAGTTGCGCTGCGCCCCAAGTCCCAACGGCCGCACCTAACATTATAAAAGTGTTCAGCGAGAGTGTTGGCGTGAGTGTGAACAGGTGTGCGCTGGGGGGCACGGTGGAGCGGTGTGCAAAATCGGAGTTGCAAACCTTCGGACAAGGGCGTGGAGCGGCGACCCGGGCGACTCGCGGCCGACGCAGCGCGGGCGCGCCTCCCGCACACACTCACAGAGTTCGCACTGGGAAGAGTTAAAAAATAAACATTTACAAGGGCAAGGAAAGCGGCCCCGCTCCCGGCGCCCCGGGCAAGGGCGAGCGCGGCGAGGGGCGCACCGACCAGTTCGCAGCGGGGCAGGAGTCCCAGCGCGCGAGGGGCGGCGGTCCCGGGTCCTTGGGGGTCCCCCGGGGGCAGGACACGGGCCCTCTAGGGATTCGCACGCCGGTCCCCGTGCGGACGGCGGACGCGCGCATCCCCCCTGCGGGCGGCGCCCCTCACAGGGCCGAGTCGGAGTCGCTGGAGTCCAGGCTGTTCCTCAGTTTGCAGCTGCTGAGCTGCTCCCGCTGCAGCGACAGGCTCTGCGTGCTGCGGCGCAGGCACTCCAGGCTCTGCAGGAACGACTTCTTGGCCTTCTCTTCCTCCATAGGGGACACCCCCTCCTCCTCCACCTCCTGGATCTCGTCGAAGGTCACCGGCTGCGTCTTGAAGCGAGACTGGCGCGGCCGCCGCAGCCGGCCCCGGCCTTTGGACAGCTTGGCGGGCCGCATGGGCTGCGGGAACTCGTCAGCCAGGCACACGAAGTGCGGCATCACCGCCTGGTAGCTGGAGCAGATGCCCATCAGCTCGCCTGGCTTGGCGGCCATGGCGCCTCCGGCGTCTGTGGGGCCGGGCTGCGGGGCGCCGGGGCTCTCGGGGGACGGCCGCTGCGCCGGGGCCCCCCGGGAGGCAGCAGCCGGGGGCTCGCCGGGCGGGGGATCCAAATCTGCTGCGGGGTGGCGGCGGCCCTCGCGGGCCCGGGCCGGCGCTCCTCGGAATGGCTGGCGGGCGGGCGATCGGGCCCGTCGGGGGGCGCGGGGCTCGGGGGGCGCTGTTCCGCGGCGCTCCGAGGCGCTCGCCGCCGCTGCTGTCGCCGTCTGCCCCGCGGCAGCCCGGCTCGTGGCTTATATAGCCCGCGGCTGCCCACACGGCTGTGAGCTCGGATGACAGCGAATGCCATTTAAAGCGTGCGCGCCCAGCGCCCTTCCGCCTGACGTCGCCCCGCCACTCTGGGAAAGTAACGGCCCCTTCCCCGGCGCCGCCCGCCCCCCGCCAACCCGGCTCCGGAAGGCAGGCCCCGCCCGCGGGGGTTCCGGAAGAAGCCGCGGCCCGGGAGCACGCGGCCGGCCCTAGCTGCGCCGGGGCAGGGACCCCCGATCGCCGGGACTGGGTGGGCGTTGTCCCCTCTGGGACCCCCAAGTCTGCACCAACAGAGGTGGCTGTGGGGCGCAGGTCCCCCTCCCCCGCCCCGTGGTCCCAGAGGCGCACACTCGAGGCGCTGGTTATGCCGCCGCCCGTTCTGCGCGGGGCGCAAGGCAGCTCCCAGCTCTCTTTGCAGCATGGTGAGCCTGAGCGCCTGGCTCCCCAGAGCTGAGTTCGGAGGAAGGGGCGGGCTCCTTCTCTAGATCCTTGCCACCCTCCTCTGCAGGCAGAAACACACACACACACACACACACACACACACACACACACACACACAGGGTCGCACTCAGGAATGCAAACACACTTTGATTATTCCATTCCGGTTCTTCCCTTCCCTAGATGTCTTCTTTATGTTTGCCTCCTCACTCCCACACCCAAGTCCCTCGGGCACCCCCATTCATGTTCTGAAGAGTCTTTTGGATATGGCACTAACAACAACAATAATAATAATAGCTACCATCTGGAGAGCTTTACTCCAAGCCAACCATGAGCTCTGTTTTATATATATTATCTTGTTTAATCTTCACAGCAGTAGCCCTATAAGGTAATTGGTATTCTCTCATTTTTACATATGGGAAAATGGAGGCACAGAGGGGATAAGTAACTGGTCCACTAGTAGCTGACAGAAACAGATGGGCTGGACTCCAGAATCTATGCTCTTACAGACCCCTGCTGAGGGTGAGTACCCCTGAGCTAAATCTCATCAGTGCCCCCAGGGTCTCCAAGAGCAACCCCTGGAACTCCCAAGAAGAAACTGTGAGCCTGACCATGGCCACCTGGGGCTTGAAATGCAGGGCACTGACAGGCAACCAGCAGGGCTCACAGGGCCACCCAAAAAGGAAGGGTTGGTGGGATTTGGCCTCTGTCCTTTCTGTATCCACTCAATAAAGATTTACTGAGAACTTACTTTCCTGCACAGGAAAGGCATGGAAGTGAACAAGAAAGGTACAGTCCCTGCCCTCATGAAAGTTACATTCTAGTGGGAGTGGGGTGTTGTGGAGAGAGACAGACGATACATGAACAAGAACATGTGCTGTGGTGAAATAAAGTATGGTGATGAGCTAGAGATGCATTTAGAGCACGGGGCCAGGAAATGCTGCTCAGAGCCTGGATATTTAAGCTGCCACCTGAAGGGCAATAATAACACACTAAGGGCTTAGTATGGCCATGCTCTGTGCACTTTTTATGCATTGTTAGGAACCAGTGCTTATTCCTTGGTGTCAAAAAGAAGGACTAGCACTTAGACAAAGAACTTTTCTCTTTCTCAGCAAGGCAATTTTACTTTCTGCAGAAAGGATGCTTCTCGGAAGTCTGACTGCCACGAGAGCATATAGAACAAAGAAAAGCAGAAGTTTTTATCCCTGATGCATTGGGTCCTTACTGCTGTGTCCTATCTCCATTGGCTGGAGCTGGACCACACAATCTAGACTGATCCTGATTGGCTAAAAACTTTCCTAAATAGGTAGACGCATGATGGAGAACAAAGAAAGGAAAGGGGTTGTTTATGGGAAACTAGGAGAATAATAACATTTCCAAATAAGAAAGAGGTGAAGGCTGTAAGCTAGGAAATTCCTGGGCATGTTCGGACACGGACATGTCTGAGCAGGCTATAGGCCAGAGCAAATAACTTGGTTAAAGTACAAGGACACAGAATGTACTTACTCCCTTACTATATTTAACAGGTACATAGGGCTTAACAAAAAGTTATTAGCAAAAAGCAAGGAAGCTACTTTTTCAAAGAAACTATTATTTCTAACACTTATTATTTATTCTTTAACAAAAAGGGAAACTTTAATAGACTCTTTTTACTTTTCATATGCATAAACTCACTTAAAGTGTTTGCTATTTTATTCAATCCTCCCAACCACCCTGGGTAACAAGTACTATATATTTCTTATTGCCATTTACAGGTAGAAAAACCAAGGCACAGAGAAGCTAAGAATACTTGCCCCAAAGTCCCACAGCAGGAACTGGCAGGAAGTGGCAGGGCGGAGATTCAAACCCCAGCAGCATGGCTCCTGAGCCCTCACTCTTACCCACTACACTACAGTGGTTTGCCCTGAGATGGACAAAGACAGAACCAGCCATGTGACAAGGTGGGAAGAGAGTGTCTGGGCAGAGGGAGTCTTAGTGCAAAGGTGTTAAGGCAAAAATAAGCTTGGCATGTTTGAGGAACAGCACAGAGGCTTGCTGGCTAAAGCAGTGACAGAGGAGAATTAGAAGGGGGGACAGTCACTTGAGGCCTTAGCGGCAGGTTACAAAAATAGAATTTCATTCTCAGGGCAGTAGTAAGGCATTGTAATGCATGCTCCAGTTTATGTTTTTCAAAACCCATTCTGGAGCCCAGGCACGGTGGCTCACACCCATCCCGACACTTTGAGAAGCCAGTGGGGAGTCCAGGAGTTGGAGACCAGCCTGAGTAACACAGTGAGACCCAGTCTCTATAAAATAATAATAATAATAATAATAATAATAATACTCTGGCTGTTCTGTGGAGAGAAGCTGGGAAAGAAGCTGGGAGCTCACTTGGAAGAATATTACGTGACCCCACAACATACTGAAAGCTTGGATTAGGGTAGAGGCAATGGTGATGTAGGAAATGGTCACTTTTGGGATTTCCCTGAAGATAGAATTGAGAAAACTTGCTGATGGATTAGATGGGAGCTGCAGGTTGGGTAGGGATCAAGGTTGACCTCTGGCTGGGCATGGTGGCTCATGCCTGTAATCCCAGCACTTTGGGAGGACAAGGTAAATGAATTGCTTGAGGTGAGGAGTTCAAGACTAGCCTGGACAACATGGTGAAACCTGTCTCTGCTAAAAAATACAAAAATTAGCCAGGTGTGGTGATGTGTGCCTGTAAGCCCAGCTTCCCAGGCTGAAGCATGAGAATCACTTGAACCTGGGAGGTCGAGGTTGCAGTGAACACAGATTTCACCACTGCCTTCCAGCCTGAGTGACAGAGTGAAACCCTGTCTCAAAAAATAAAAAATAAGTTGACTTCTATGTATTTGCTTGAGCAAGTGTGTGATGGTGGTGCCATTGATACACAGGTGAATGTGTTGGGGAAGAGAAGGGTCGGGAGGGGGGGCCATTGTGGAGTCTGCTGGCTGCTTATCAAAACCCACCACCCATCTGAACAAGGCCTGAAATGCTCACATCAGAACTATATTACATGAGAGAAAAACCAATTTCTATAATCGTAAAACCACTGTATTTTGTAGCTCCTCATAGAAATTCGTACCAGGAGTGGGAAACTGCCACATCTAAAACCCCTCAAATATGTGGCACTGGCTTAGCCAATAGGTGGGGAGCAAGACGGAAACAGATATTAGAGGATGAGAAGCTGGTGAACCTTGTTATGCGGGGACAAAACATTGATTGCAAACATCACCTGTGATCATTTGGAAGGCAGCCCACATGCCTATTGAGTCTATAATTGTAGAAAAATGGCTGGAAAGGGCCAAAGCCATCTGCATGTGTTGGCTGCTTGATGCTGCTTTTAGCAAAATCATATAAGACAGATTGACCAGTTTGCAAGAAGAGATAGAAATACAGAGAATTCAGAAAACTGGTGTCCTTGAGGTTGGAAAAGCCAACTGGTTTTGTCCAAAGAGCAGGAGGTCAGACTATCATGGCTCAGAGCCTCTCTCAAAGCCCGTCTCTTAGGCCAAATTTTAAAGCAAAGAAATCGCCCCTGTGGCAAAGTATTATATTAACAGTATTACCTTGTTATCCAAGTCTTATTTAGGATGTCCTTAGCATAACCTTCTTTATTATTATTTTATTTTTTATTTTTATTTTTGAGATGGAGTCTTGCTCTGTCACACAGGCTGGAGTGCAGTGGTGCAATCTCGGTTCACTGCAACCTCCACCTCCTGGGTTCAAACAATTCCTCCACCTCAGCCTCCCGAGCAGCTGGGATTACAGGCGTGCACCACCACGCCTGGTTAATTTTTGTATTTTTTGTAGAGACAGGGTTTCACCATGTTGGCCAGGCTGGTCTCAAACTTGTGGCCTCAGGTGATCCACCTGCCTTGGCCCCCCAAAGGGCTGGGATTACAGGCATGAGATACCACGCCCCAGCACTTTCATTTTAAAGGAATGGCAAAGAGAAGGGTGTGGAAGATAGACTTGATAACACTGTCAAGAAAGGAACTTCAGATGTGGTCATGGCTCATGGAACTGACTAAAAACCTGAAGCCTTCTAAGTTTTTGAAGGAATTGTTATCACCAATAAAATTGCAAGGCTGGACTGCAAAAGCCCATGATTGCTCAAGCCCAATCCGCATCCGAGGAGGGTAGACTCTCAACACCCTGTCGGTGGTTGTGGAGAATGACAGACAAGCAATATTGAAGGGCAAAGCCAAGGTCAGGGAGACACAGAATAAGGGGACACCCCCAGAGAACCTCCTCCGCTGCCAGAGCAGGCAAGTCCTCAGTGTTCTAGAGGACAGACCGTGACAGAGATGGCTAGCTACCCACCTAGCTGGGGCACATCCCAACTGCCCTTGCAGCTAGGAGGCCACGTGTCTACACTCTCATCTGTGGAATGTGAGAAGTGGTATGCTCAACTTCTGCCTCACTCAATTAAGAAGAAATTCCTGCCCTAGACTTCCGTGTTTTTCCCCTCACACTGGCTGGAAGAGCAATAACCAGCCGGTTCTGGAACTGTCACATTAAAGATAGCAGTACCGTCATTAGTCCGAGTCCCTAAATGACCACGTGGAGCTGAGCTATCTACCAACCTGACGCACTTCCCTTGGAACGATTACAGGAATGACCAATCAACTGAATCTTTTTAAACTACTCTCATTTGAGGTCTCTATTAGATGAACTTTAGCATTGTTCTAAGAGACCCTTAGACATCCAGGTGAGATGTCAAGCAGGCCACTGAAGCTAGGGGAGAGGTGAGGGGTGGAGGTGGCAGTTTTGGAGAGGGCTGGGTGGAGGCCCACATTCCAGAGGAGGACTGGGACAGGCCAGTACTGGAAAGAGGATGAGTCAGCCAAGGATGCAGCAGTGCTCAACAGGGTAAGAGGAAAACAAGAAGACATGTCAGAGTCCAAGAGAAGGATGCGTCTAGGAGCAGGGAGACCACTCGAAGGGAGTCTAGCGACGCAGGCTAGTCTGGCTTCCCCAGAACTTACTGTGTTACCTCGGACAAGCCACTTGACTGTCTGCCCTGCCGAGGTCTCAGCTCAGACGTTACCTCCTTGAAGAAGCCTTGCCTGGCCACCATACTGAAGGCTGCCCCTTAGTCTCTCTGTCCCCCTTTCCTTCATGGCATGTTTGTCATTATCTAAAGGGTCTCCTTACTTGTCTGTTGACACTATACTGTCTGCCTTCCTCATTAGGTGGTCAGTGTTGGCCACTGCCTTTCCAGCAGCCAGCACAGGGCTGGCACGCGGAGTCCTTGTGGCATGGACTGCTTCCACGTGTGCCCTGCTCCCCTGGCTCCTGACAGGTCAGCCAAGGTGCCACACTATCTCCAACACACACAGCTCCTCTGGACCCAAATTCTGAGGCCAGGGACTAGGGTACCCTAAGTCAACTCCCTCCACTCCCCCAGTGGGAGGTTCCCCATTCTGGCCCAGGGCAGTGAAAATAAGAAAAAGGGTGCGTGCTTCTTAGCAGAGATCCCAAATTAGCAATGAGATCATCCCCTCCTGGGTCTTGGGCCCTGCTCACTGGGGGCCTTTTAGAAGAGGGCAGGAAGGGAGGGTGGGGAGATTGAACCTCCCATGGAGGATGGAATCCAAGCTCCCACACTGCCTAGATCACCCAGTCCTGCCACTCACCCTCCCCCACCAGCCACAACTCCCCCACCTCAGGATGTCCCTAGGGCCAGGACCTGCCCTGGGTGACCTTTTTATGCTTTCTCTGCCCTTCCCTGCCCAAGGACCCAGGCACAGACCACCGTCAGGTTAGGAGAACACAGACCTAGATTCTAACCAAAGCACTGCCATGGACTCAGTCTGTGACCTTGGTGGATCTTCCGCACCTGGAAAGCAGAAGCAATTCCCCTGGGTGCCAGTGCATAGGAAAATGCCTAGCACAGCGCCCAGCATGTCTTAAGCATAAAATAAAAGTTCCTTTTGCTTTTATGATCTCATCCTCAAACCCACCCAGCTCCCAACTTGGTTGAGAAGATATCAGGGAAAGGTTCCAAGAAATTCCTGCTTCAGAGGGCATTTGGGGGTTTTGGTGACTTCCTGCCTGACTCACAATTTAAAAGAGGAAGGCAGGCAGAACAACACTGTGCTCTAAGTCACATCTCCAAGGGTGGAGCTCCACACAGCAGAAATGAACCAGGTTGGGGTGTTGTTACTGCTGATGCCCAAAGGTGGCCCTCGGGGGCTTTGGTGGATATCAGCACCTCTTTCAACATATTTCCTTCCTCCAAAGGCCTGAGAGTCAAGATGCAAAGGGTGGGTAGGCTTGGTGGGATTAGGTACTGGAGGCCCACCCAGCATGGGGGGTCTTGCTTCCTGCTGCCCTCTGGGCCTTACTGGGACTTCCTGGGATTGCAAGGGCTAAGAGCTGTGGGAGGGGGTCAGTGTGGGCTTTTCTAGGACTGGCTACATGGCCTCACCCAGTCACCCTGGGGCAGGGGTCGGCCCTTAAAAGGGATGCAGGACAGTCCCTCTTCTCAGCAGGTCTGTTGCTCTGGGACTACAGAGGAAGGACACAGAAATGTCATGTGTTGCTGGGCATGGTGGCACATGTCTGTATTCCCAGCTACTCAGGAGTCTGAGGCTAGAGGATCACTTGAGCCCATGAGTTTCAGGCCAGCCTGAGCAACATAGTAACATAGTGAGATCTCATCTCTAAAAAAATAAAAAATAAAAATGAAAGTCATCTGCTGAACACCCACTCTGTCTGGCCCTGTGCCGACTGTGCTTTGCAAGTGCACATAGCACCTCATTGAAGTCATCATCACTGTGTTCTTCCAGAGGGACCCTAGCACCACCCCGTTTTACAGCTGAGGACCAGAGCCACACTAAATGCTGAGCGCGGAAGCCAGCATTCAAGGCCAGGTCTGCCTGACTCTGAAATTGGTGCTCACTGCTTGCACCACCCCATCCTGGGGTCTCTCTGGTACAATGAGAACAGCGCTGGCCTGGAAGCCAGAAGCCTGGGTTGCTGGGTTGACTCCAACCCCTACACACTCTGTGGACTTGAACCATCTCTGAGCCACAGTTCCCCCTTCAGGGAAGCAAGGAAGCCAGACTCTGATTAACTGGGGGTCCCTCTGGCTCTAACATCTTAGAATCCTCTGGAGGATGAGGGGACCCATTCACAGGAGTGGATACCTCCCCTTCAGCCAGAGCAGCTTGTACTGAGGCTCTAGGGGAAGACTGGCCTCCATGGAGGGGTGTCCTGGGGGAGCAGAAGGGGTGGGGAGACGGAAGCAGGGAGGGGAGGGGCTTGTGCACCACCTCCCCCATCATCCCTACCCACACTTTGACTTTTGGGCTGAGCTGGGATTTTAAAAAAGCAACCGCCAGTTCTTTGGCCATCAGCAAGGCTTTGTTTCCAAGGGAGCCTATGGTAACCTGACCCCGAGTCACAGGGGAGCAGGGATGCAGTGTGTCCTGGGACGCACATCAAGGCGGGAAGAACTAGGCTGGGACAGTTCTGTTCACAGGTCCTCCTCTGCTTTTCCCTGGGGGGTGGGCAGGAGGGTCAGTCCCCTTCCCACAGCTGCTCCGTTGCCCTGATTCAGACCCAGTGCCAGCTAGAAACATTGGGCAACTGGCCATCCCCCGCCTCACCCAGGACTCTCCCCAGAGTGGGTCTCAGAGTTCCAAGCGCTGAATGAGGTGATGATGATTCCAGATGGTACTGTTTGGGTCGAGCTACACTTTGGGTGTGTTTGGCCCGTCACCGCTTATACGTGTGTGTGTGCATGTGTGTGTGTGCAAGTGTGTGTGTGGAAGGCAAATGTGAATGTGGCATAAGGGGTGGGTACAGGATGGCAACACACACAACGTCTCTAGCAGGTGAGAAGCTGAGTCTTTTCTGGGTGGTCCTGCCCCCTGTCCTGGCCCTCACCTCCCACTGGTGCTCACTCCACCCCCCGGGGGGGTGGGGCCTCCACACAAAGCCTGTGACTTCAGCATTTAACCAACTGCTTCAGCCTTACTCAGAATTAGCACTTCGTCTGGTACAACTGGGAGCATAAAAGTGTTTTGATAATTTTGCTGGAGGGTTGCCATGACAATCCCAGGCAAGCTCCAAAAAGGGGTGTCACTGTGCATAAGAGGGAGAGAGAGTCAGGGAGGAAGAGAGTCCAAGACACACAGAAAGGGAAAGACGGAGGGAGGGAGAGGGTCCAGGCAGACCCCCAGTGATAGCCTCCCCGTCGGTCCATCAGTTTCCAGGGCCCCGCCCCAGTGGCCCCATTCATGCTGGGATGAGCTCACTGTGTAATCTGAGCCTCACTGTAACAGTGCAATGGGATACCGGCAGCAGGGTCTGCCATGGCAGGGCTGGTCCCATGGGAGGAGGCACCCTAGCACCCCAACTCCCAGGATGAGTCCCAGGGAACACCAGGCTGGAGTCAGGGGCAGGGAGATTCTTGGGGACTCAGAGGGAGCCAGAGCCCAGGGAGACCTCCCAAGAATCAAGCCCAGCCTGTGGACATGGGGTGCTGATGTGAGGAACTGAGAGCTCATTTCCCTGCCACAGCTCTGCTTTCCAGCACAGCTTCCCCAGCCCAGGGTCCGTGGCTCAGCCCCTCTCACATGCTTTCTGGCAGACCTGAGTGTTCCTCTTCTGGGACCACCGGTCTGAGAATCTTTACACAGCTGAAAATAAAATCCCTCACAATCTTCGGCCCTGGAGCTTTGCAAAGTAGTTTCACCTCTGTGACTTCAGCAAAACAGGAATATCTTTGCTGTCTATCGAGATGAAGACAGAGAAGACCAGGGAGGGGAGGAAACAGGACCAAGGTCACACAGCCAGCAGCAAGGCAGGGCGGAGTCAGGATGGAACCCCGTCCTGGACTTTACCTTGGACCTGGCTGCCTCCTGGGGCAGCAGGTTCTCTGGACTAGGTCCATCTGACATTACTCCCTCATAGGTGGACAGGGACACTGACGTCCAGGGACATCCGCCAGCCAGTAAGCATGGAGACTGGGCCTTTAGCCTCACATTCTGAGAGGTTTTGCTGCTTCTACTGAACCATGAGCCAGCACCACCATTCCATAAAGCAAGACTGAACGACTTATCTTATGCTCCAAGCTTAAAGTACAAGTCTCTCCTTTGGAAGCAGAGTCTTCTGGCTATTAGAAAAACAAAGCAGAGGGCAGCTGGAGCCAGAAACGCAGAGGCAAGAGGGTCAGAGGTTTTCCCGGGTAGTACCAAGTGCCAGCTGCACAGCGCAGCCCTCCCAAGGGCCTCCAGCCTCTGCCATGAGAGCTGTGTGGCCCGGGACAAGTCACTTTGGCTCTCAGAGCCCCAGGCTCTGCAGCTATCAGGAGCTGAGGTGACAAAGCGTGTGGCTATGGAGTTGGGAGCCCTGGAAGGAACTGCTTCCAAGCTCTGGGAAGCAGCTTCCCTGGCATGGCAGTCCCTGGCGATGAAGTTGCTTACATCCCTTGTCTGTTTTGGCTTGGTTCAAACCCACCTTTCAACAATTTACCACTGTGGGTGGCACCAAAAAGAAAGTGCTGTGGACGCTAAGGACACCTGCAAAGATGACTTTCACAAAGCCTTGGTAAGGGGTAATAGCATGAGAGCTTCCAAACAGTATCTCAGGACTGCCTGCTCTGATGCTTTGGTTCTGGTGTTAGCTGGAAAGTTCTCAGCTGGGTGCAGTGACTCACACCTATAATCCCAGCACTTTGGGAGGCCAAGGCGGGCAGATCACTTGAGCTCAGGAGTTTGAGACCAGCCTGGGCAACATGGCAAAACCCTGTCTCTACTAAAAATACAAAAAAATTAGCCAGGCATGTTGGTGCGCCTCTGTGGTCCCAGCTGCTTGGGGGAGAGGGATAAGGTAAGAGGATTGCTTGAACCCAGGAGCTGGAGGTTGCAGTGAGCTGAGACTGTGCCACTGCACTCCAGCCTGAGTGACAGAATGAGACCCTGTCTCGAAAAAAAAAAAGTTCTCCTCATGACCCTGGGATTGTGGAAGTCTCATCTGTGCCCCATCCTTCTCCGTGGGGGGCAGTCATGAGGATCTCACCAGACATTTTTGAAAACATACTGGGACAAAACGAGGCCACGCAGGAGGGTGAATGGATTCCAAGAATTAGGGTCGCAATGATGCCCTGTCATTTAAGGTTCTAAGTCTGGCCCCGGGACAGGACAATCCATCATCCTTACAGGCCCACTTCTGGGAGCCCCGAGCCCATTCTCCCTAAGCCCCGGCTGTGCTCCTCCTCAGACACCACCTTGGGCTCCCCTGTGAACACCAGCACACTGATGTTGTCCCACTGTGGAAGGCATCTTCCCCTTCTTTCTTCAAGATGGCAACAGCTGCCATTTCTCTAGCCATTCCCTTAAAGGGATGGGCAGAGGACGAGATTTAAAGGCATGAGTCTTTCCTGAGCCCCTAACTCTTGCCAGGCACCAACTAAAAGCACTTTGGGCCTATCATGCCACCCTTAAATTTATCTTCCCAGAGCAGTATGACTCTCTCTAAGCTTTTGTTGAGGAAGGAGGCTCAGAGATGTCAAAGAACTTTCCCAAGGCCACACAGCCAGGCAAAAGTGGAGCTGGGATGCAAACTCAGGTCCATCTGCTGCCAAAGCTCTTTTCACTCATCAGCACCTCCCACAGAGGTGACTCCTACACCTGCCCAGGGAGTGTTCAGTGGGCAGAGGGAGAGGGTGAAGAGGGGGCTGGCTGGGCCTGGGAAGGATCTAGAATTCTAACTGGCAGCCGGCCTCTACATCCCAACCATTTTTCCAGGCAGTAGACTGATGTAGTAGAGTCTTGGGGTGGGACAGGGAAGAGAGTGTGGGTGACACCGAAACCTACCCCATGGTGACAGCAGAAGGCATGCAGGCCCCTCCCCACTCATGATGCCCCAGCAGGCGGCTTTGAAGACCTCATGCTGCTCAGGCAGGAGTGTGGGGGGTGCACCGCCAGCAACTGGGCTTGTGACCATGCCTTCAGCGCAGTCTGAGATTGGAAACTGTCAGAAGAGTACAAAGAAGAAAACCACAAAGTCTTGGCTGATGGGGTCGTGAGGCCACAGGAAATGGAACAGAACTGCAGGCTGCCAGAGCAGGAAGGAACCTTCTAGATGAGCCAGGTCAGTGTTTTCAGACCACAGAGTGTGGCTTATTAATGGGCTGTACAATTAGTTTAAGGGCCCATGGTCAGTCAGCATTTTTTAATGATATACAATAGAACACAAAGCATCAGAGTAAACATATGCCATACAGTATTGTTTCATGAAGCTGTAGTTTTAGGGGTGGTGTGTGTGTGTGTGTGTGTGTGTAAAAACTTTTCTTTTTTACCATGGGTTGTAGTCAAAGGAGCTAAAAAAAAAAATTAAATTGGTTTGCATTAGTTCATTTTGCATTGCTATAAAGGACTACCTGAGACTGAGTAAGGTATACAGCAAAGAGGTTTGTTCGGCTCACAGTTCTGTGGGCTGTGCAAGCACAGCACCAGCATCTGCTTGGCTTCTGGTGAGGCCTCAGGAAGCTTTCATTCATGGCAGAAGGTAAAGCAGGAGCAGGTGTGAGAATCACTTGAACCCAGGGGGCGGAGGTTGCAGTGAGCCAAGATCACGCCACTGCACTTCAGCCTGGGAGAAAGCAAAACTCCATCTCAAAAAAAAAAATTTTTTTTTTAATTAGCTGATCATGACGGTGTGTGCCTATAGTCCCAGTTACTTAGGAGGCTGAGGTAGAAAGCTCATTTGAGCTTAGGAGGTCAAGGCTGCAGTGACATACGATTCTGTCACTGACTCCAGCCTGGGCAACAAAGGAAGACCCTGTCTCAAAACAAAAACAAAAAAGCAAAATCAAGCCCACACAAGCTCTTTCCTTCGTATCCACAGACTATTCTGTAAGAATAGCGGCCAGTACTGAGATGGATATTTTCTCTCTCTCAATTCTTATAACGACTGTTTTATAGATGGAGAAACTCAGGCTAAAAATTTGCCGAAGGCCACACAGCAGTCAGTGGAAGAACTGGGATTAGAACTAGGTCTACTGGGCCAAAATTGCCACCACAGCACCACCCTGCCTGGCATCTTGGACTGGGCTGGGAAGAGCAACAGCCAGCACGGGGCAGGGGCTGCCTCTCCTACCTTGTGTTGCAATGAGGAGAGGAATGCTCCACTCCCAGGAGGGAAGAATGTTGGAAAGGCAGCTTCCACCCTTTTCCCAGCCTCCCTAACTCTCTTTCCTGAGAGTGGAGGAATGACTGATAAGCAGCTTGGGAGAAGGAACTGAGCTGGGGGCATGGGGAATCTGGCCCTTTCCTGTCTACTCTCAGAGCTGCCTGCCTACACAGTATGCCTGCTGCCCAGGCCCAGTGTCCCCCACGGGGAAGCAATGTCTGGGAAGGGCCAGCGTCTACCTTCAGGAAGCAGACCTGGAGGCCCACCTCCTCCTCTCCCCACTGGCAGGCTCACCAAGGGAGGCAGCGATCCTCCCTGTGGCTGGCAGAGACCGGGCCTACAGCACAGTTTCCTTGGACAGGGTGCCCCAAGGCCTCGACCGCGTGAGGGCGTATCAAGAAGTCCGACTGTGATCATGGAGGTAAGCCAAGGTCTCCCAGCCTTATCAGTAATAACCTCCATATGCTGACCTGGTAGCTGAGTCCTGTGTCTGTTTTTCCCTTGTTTTGGCACTCATGGGAAGAAGGGGTTTACCGGCACTAAAAAAAGCCAACATCTTTTCTTTTCAGAGGTGCCCACCAGGCCACATGTGCAGCCTGGAACTTGAACTCCTTGCAGTGTCTCTCCCGGGTCTTCTCACCTCCAGTGCCATCCTCTCACTCTGTCTGATAAGTACATGTTCCTAAAAATCACCCTCCCAGCTCCCAGTGGCTCCTCACCACCAGCCTTCTGCCCAAGCCAGCTCCTATGCCTGACGTGGGCCCATCTTCCTCCGCCACCATCTCCCCTCCAGCTCAACACAAGCCACCAAAGGTCCCTCCCTGCTCATCAGCCTTTCAGCTGTCACTTCACAGGGTGCTCCTTCCCATTCTCCAAGCTCCCCCTCCAACAGGCAGCCTTCCTTCTCCCAGCTCTAACACTCACCATCAGGACCCCTCATTCCACCTTTGCCTTATTATTGAGGTTTTTCAAGTGTGTATCTTGTTTTCTCAACAAATGACACACAATATAACACCACCACAGCACTAGCTCAGATGTGCCAGGCACAGAACAGCTTCTCCTTTGAGGAGGGAAACATATAGAAGACTAAGCATAGGGCCCAGCAACAGTCAGTGCTCAAGCAGGGCAGGAGTTCCTCAGATCTGCTCAAACACCACTGGTAGGTGGATAAATTGGTGTACCCTTTCTGGAAAGCCATTTCCATTATGTATCCGAAGCCTTAAAATATTCATAGCCTTCCGGATCTGGGCCAGCGACCCCACTTTTAGGAACTTACTCTAAGAAACAATCAGAGATGTACTCAAAGGTTTCGCTACAAAACTGCACCCAGACACACCAGTGGAAGAGCTGCGCCTCTGTTTAACTGTAAAATGCAGACAAAAATAGTGCCTCGTCCATAGGCTGCTGTGAGGGTTCATAAATCAGGCACTGATATATGTAGAGAACTGAATGCAGTGCCTGGCACATATTCCAGCTCTTCAAAAGTGTTACCTGCTCTTTCAATTATTTGAAGTCCAAATGAGGCCAAAGCCTGGGTGGGCTCCCTGCCTCCCTCCCTCCATTCTCGTGATTTCCAAAACCAGCAAAAGGGTTCTAATAGCCAAAACACCACCACCACCACCATCTAAATATCCAACATGAAGGAGCTGATAAGTAACGATACAACTGTATACAACACTATGCAGCCACTCAAAATGAGTTCATAGAACAAGAATAAATGGCAGACACCAATGTACCTAAGTAGAAAAAGGTCCCAAAACTGTTAGTTCAGTAAGACGTTATTTGTCTCTTTTAGAAAGCACACAAATGTGTAGAAAAATATATATATACTACACATTTTGAAAAGTTGGCCAGGCTCAGTGAGCTCACACCTGTAATCCCAGCAGTTTGGAAAGCCTATGGGCGGTGGATCGCTTGAGCCCAGGAGTTCCAGACCAGCCTGTGCAACATGGCAAGACCATCTCTACAACAAATACAAAAATTAGCCAAGTATGGTGGCATGCACCTGTCCAGCTACTCAGGAGGCTGAGGTTGGAGGATCACCTGAGCCTGGGAAGGTGGAGGCTGCAATGAGCTCTGATTGTGCCACTGCACTCCAGTCTGGGCAACAGAGTGAGACCCTGTCTTACACACACACACACACACATGCACACACGCACACGCAAATGTAAAGAGCTGCCATGGCTAGCCTGTGAAGTTACAAAGGCTTTCTCTTTTTCTTTTTATCTTTCTTTTTAATTTTTTGCAAAAAACACAAACCTCCTTTGTAGTAAGGAGTAAAAACTAATTTTGCCAAGGAAAATAAAAGCCACATGGGCTTACTATTTTTTTTAGATGAAGTTTTGCTTTTGTTGCCGAGGCTGGAGTGCAATGGCATGATCTCGGACCACTGCAAGCAATTCTTCTGCCTCACCCTCCCAAGTAGCTGGGATTACAGGCATATGTCACCATGCCCAGCTAATTTTGTATTTTTAGCAGAGACGGGATTTCTCCACGCTGGTCAGGCTTGCCTTGAACTCCCGACCTCAGGTGATCTGCCTGCTTCAGCCTTCCTCCCAAAGTGCTGGGATTACAGGCATGAGCCACCACGCCCGGCTCACATGGGTTTACCTCTATCTGTAATGGAAGGGACTGTGTCTTCCTTTCATGTATCCCCCACTGCATCTGACTCACAATCTCTGCATATAAAAGCACTGGTCTTGAACAGAATTCCAGTCTGATAATCTTGTTTACTCTTGCAGGCCAAGGCATTCTGTACAGAGTTTAGAAATAGCCTGCAAGAACAAGAAAACAATGCAGACCTGTGGGGGTGCGTCTGAGCCTGGTTGGTGGCCCTCGCCAGGCTGGGAAACGTCAAGAACTGACCCCAAGGGGACAAGGTGCTGGAATCCTGGAATCTGTCCAGGGAGAGTGCATTAGGAGACCAATTACCTGGGGAGCATGTGTTGGGGCAGCCGAGAGTGAGCTGAGCATCAGTGCAAGGCCACTTTGGCATCTGGGAGCTCTATTCACTTTGCCTTAAAGAACTTCCGGGCCTGGGGGGGCTTAAGTGCAGCTGGATCTTAATATGATCAGCTCCACTCACACAAAATTTTCATTCTGGCCATTCTCCAGAAAGCCTCTGCCCACCCCACCCCCCGTCTTGCTGACTGCAACAGACACAAGGGCACCAGGGGAGCCTGCCAAGGGGAAGGGCAGGGTCACAGGGCCATCTGTCAGCCACAGAAGGACCGCCCACCCAACATAAGGGTTAAGGTTGGGGTTAGCAGGGCATGTGAAATGGTCCACTTAAAAAATCATATTACTAAGCATGTTACTGTCAGGCACGTTTTGTGCATGGTCTCAAGCCTCACAAGACCCCCAAGAGGGGGCTGCTTCTGAGTCTATTTCACAGCAGAGGAAACTGAGGCTTGGAGGCTGATTGGTCTGCGGTGACTCAGCTAGAAAGGGCAAAGCTGGGATTCAAGTCTAGGTCCACCTGACCGAAGCCTTGGCTCTTTCCACCTGTCCCCACAGGGCTCTGGCAGTCATTCCGACAGATGTGGAGGCTGGGGTAGGGGTGGGGGTGTCAGAGCTGCTCCCCAATTCTACCCCTGCAGGCAGTACTATGACTGTATGAGGGGGCAGGTACCCCCTTGCAAAGGCAAATGAGGGCCAGTCTTGCCTGAAATTGTCCAGCTAATTCCCCTCATTGGTTGGTGCGGAGTTCAGCTGGCGCTGGATTCAGGAGAATGTCACCTCAAGCTGCAGCAGGGATCCTTGTCACATATCCAGCCACCTGACTGGTGCTGCATGGAGACGATCAATACCACTCCTTGGAGGGCTGTCCCGATAGGCACTGTGACCTTCTGGGGCTGCCTGTTCCCCGTGTTACCTCTTGTCACCAGGCCTCGCAGAGTGGCAGAAAGAACACTGGCCTAAGCATTCAATAGGGACTCCTCTCAAGTGGTGCCCTACCGACACCCCACAGGGCTCTGAGGAGTCAAAGGGCAGTGTGTGCACTGGAGTTCACCGGCTCTCCTCTCTGCACCGCTCCTCCCAGCACAGGAGCCAGAGGAGGGCACGGCTGGCCAGGCTGGGGGAGCCAGAAGCCACACATTCACGCCTCCCCTCTTGATTTTTATCTCCAGGCCAGCTGTGCTCCCTTCCCTCTCACTCCAGGTGAATGGAGGCTGAAAGTCTGAGACAAAGAGAGCAAGCTGGGAAGAAACTGGTGGCTAGTCCCTTGACATATTTTCAGAGGAAACTTTCCAGAAAACGGCCCGAAGGAGACACTTCCACGGGGCTCCCCTCCTGTCTCTGACTTTCTAAGTTCTGCCCTTTTTGAACGGCCCTATGGCATCCTTCCTTTTGCATTCTCCAGGCCTGCAGGAGCCCCTCAGCGCAGAACCCGCCTTTGGTAGGTTCACCCCTAGGTGGCCGCGTGGGCATCCTCCAAGCGCGGACTGGTGGTGAGGCTGGCGTCCTGACCGAGCCCCTCAGACTCAGTCAGCGAGTGCCCAGCAGGCCTCCCAGGGCACAAGGGGTCTAGGCACCTTCCCACGAGGCGGCCCTTCTGGCTGTGGGAACGGGTTTAGCCACGCCTAGCCTGGAGGCTGCACGGCTCGCGCTGGGTTCCCGGCCTCTGGCCTCTAGATCCTTGTCCCAGCTCGCCTGCCCCTGCCCTGCCTGCAGGGAGCGGCCCCTCACCAGGTGGGTCACGTGGCCCTAGGGCGCCTGCACGTGGCCCACCACTTCCTCCGACCTCCTCCAGCCACCCGACCCTCGGCGAGCTCCTGCTCGCCGGGGCTCCCAGGCACAGATGGGCGCGGAAGGCTTTGGCCGCAGCGGCTACAGCGTTCCTACCACCCACGCTGCCGGGACTGGGGCCAGGGCTAGGGGGATGGGAGGTCCCACAGGCCACAGCGGCAGGCACGGCCAGACTAGCCACCCAGGACTCTCTCTCCCAGCCCACGGTGACACCGGATCCCAGATCTGATAAATCCTCTAGGTACTTCAGTATCCTCAGGCGTTCAGAAAAAACAAAAACAGTCATAGGATTTCTTTTAGGAATAAATCAGATTATGGATGTTGTGGGCCCAAGGGAGTAGTTACTCTGTAAGCTCCCTCCCCACTTTCCCCTGTCCTTCCCTTTCCGATACCAGAATTTGCATCCAGAGCTAAAAGTCAGTGGGCTCAGCCAGAGCAGTAAGATCAGTGAAGGCACATCCACATTCCTGGAGGACACATGAGAACACGGACTGTCCGTGAGCTGAGACAGCGTGACATCACTGCTCCTATGAGGGGGAGTGATGGCACAGAAATCATCCTAATAGCATCATACACACAGGCCTCTGCCAGCTCCAAGCAGGCTCATTTGAGAAAACAGCCTTCTTGGTAGTGCTGGCTACAACGGTAGGGCCTAATTTATCCTGTTTTCCTCCACTGTCCTCTGACACTGCTTCCTCTTCCCACTCCAGCTTAAACACGAAACGACAGCTCAGCCCAACATGGGGCTCTATTCACAGGCTGGGGAAGGCTCTTAGGAAGGGAGGCACATCAGCTCTAGACCAGCTGGAAGAGGCACTGTTAGTCACTCTAGTAAATAAACACTTAAGTTATTTCCCTATTGACACCCAGGAACAGGCATCACGTCTAAGAACAGATTCCAGCAGCACCAATCTGACAAGGGTCTCGCATAGGTGTTCCTTCCAAACAGAAAATGGGGCGGGGGAAGAGGGCAGTTGTAGACCAGGTCCCTCTGAGGAGAACATGTGGGTGGAATCATGTATAAGTAAAATTTTAAATCAACAGAATGCATCACTATGGAAACATTCGGCTTTATCAAAGGCACTGTTAAAAAATAATCGAGACCTAAGATTCAACACTACAAGTGTTTATGACCAGAAAAGGCAAAGTGGGTCTCAGATATTGTGCAGCCGAGTAAAGCTGCCAGAACTCAAAGAAGAAATATTCCCAGCAGGGCGGGAACCTGTCATTTGTCGGGACTTTCTCTGAAACCCTCCAACTGGAGCATTCAGTGCACTGCAGGGCCTACTTAACTCTTTCAGCGTGGCAATGACACAATTCAGGAGACGGCTCTATAGGTGCTGGGTCCAGACAGACCTGCCACGCGCTAGGGCAGGATCACATCGGCCACAGAGGCAGAGAGCGGGTGCCACAAGGAAAGGACAGGTTTATTAGCTGTGACAAACTTATCAGGAATCATCAGTGCCACCGAACTAGTCGGTTAGTGACAGATCAACGTGGATCTTGATTTCAACGCCGGGGATACAACTGGGTGCTAAGTGTGAGTGTTCCGACCCATGTATAGAGGCAAGTTGCCTGTTAAAAATAAGACATTTTTAGTGTGGAGCCTGATCTGTTTCTTTGGGCTCTCTGCTGACTGGAGTAATAGTGTTGGTAAGTATTACAAAAAAGCCTGATACAAGTTTGGATGCCATTCAGGGTCCCCAAATGTACTCAGATAAGAATGAAATGAGAAAGGACCACAGGGGAAAACTCATCTGTCTCTGTCTCTGAAGGTGGATATGGTCAGGAAACACTTGCCAGAAAGTCAAGGAAAGCTGGCTGAGAATTTGTCTAACTCACCAGAAGTTGGATTCTGTGCCCTCAAAATGAGCTTCCCCAACGAAATGGTCAACTGCTGATCCAGTCGCCAGCAGCTTCTGACCAAAAGATGCTGATGCTGATTAAGGGAAGATGAGATACAGATGCCTGCCCTGATGCTGTACAGGAAAGCCCAGGAACAAACACATGGCTTGTGGTCAGCGGTGACCAGCTTGGCAGGAGCCAGCCCTGAGCCTCGGGGTTCCCAGGAGTGCTCAGCAGACCATTCCACCTACATTCAGCATGGCAGAGGAAAATCAAATAGACTGAGAGACTAGCGTGCAGTCTAAAATCCAGTTCTGCCACTACAAGCCCTATTAACTTACTTAACTTCTTGGAGACTCAGCTTCCCAGCCTCTACAATGGGAATACGACCTCTCTCCTGCAGGGCTGTGGGGAGGATTAAGGATTATGTATAAAAGCTCCTAGGGCAGTGCCTGGCAGCCTGCTGAAGCTCAGAAAAAGAGCAGCAAAAACAAAACAAAACTGAAACTTGTTTTTCTTCATGGTACTAGTGTTATATTTGCTTCCTCAGCTTTACATGTAAACTAAGCAAAAACAGCTTCACCTCTAATTCCTAGTTCAGCTCTAGCACCAGCAAAACACGGCAACAGGGTGCTGCAGTCACTGAGCATGCTGCCCTCTGCCATGGTCTGGAATTCCTGTCTATCCCTACACCCTGTAGTTTTACTCTGCGGCAAGTACCTATTTGACATTTCAGAAGGGACATTGTTTTAATGATAAGGAAAAGGGCAGTTCTGGCATATAGTATCTGGAGTGACAGCAAGAAAAACAAAACTGAAGATTTGCTGCTCTCAGACCAAGAAACCCAGGTGGTGGCACACCCCATCTGCTGTACAGTAGAAATGTGTTTCCCTGAAAGACACGGGTGTGACAAGTGAAGAGATCAAATGCACAGCTGATGCAAGGGGAGATCATGACCCTCCATTAAGAAGGAGGGACACTGGAAGACTCGGAGCCATCTGCCAGTTCTTTCATTAGTAAAGAATGGAAGATACATTTCCTAGTGTCATGCATCAAACTTATAACCAAAGCTGGCTGTATCACCTGGCCTGGTGTTATTTGCATTACTAGGAGAAGAGCTAAGAATTAAAAAGAGGCTTTATTTTGTTCTTATGGTGATCTGAACCTCCCTCGCAGGAAAGCTTGGTAATGGTGCTCAAACTTTATAAAGCATTTCATATTTCTTAGAGAAACAAGCTATGCTCATTTGTTTGTTTAAAAAGGGCAGGGGCCTACAATGGCAGGAGCCAGAGAGCTTGCCAGAGAACAGCCTGGCCAGGCATGGTGCTCCATCTGAGTGCCGAGTCGGACCGTGCCCAGCCTTTGGCATCTTCCAATGATCACAGGGAGCATCAATCTTACAGCCTGGAATGGAAACAGGAGAAAAAGCAAGAAGGCACTGTACCTTTCCCCCACTGGCAGACAGAGGAACTCTTAACTCTCCTGCCCTATTTTCATCCATTTAAATTCATTTCCTTTCTCTCAGGTTTTCATTATCTTGGTTTGGAGTTAATCTGGTATACAGCTCCTGAGTCAAGAGGTCAAGAAGACATGTGGTTTTATGATGCAATAACGGGCAGCCACTCTGTTTTGTTTTGGGAACCTCGGTGACATCAGAGACTAACCCTTGCACCTTGGGACCTTATATGTAAGAAAACACTGAGTCAGAGACAGCCTTAGTCATAGGGCTACTGCAACACAAGGTGAAGAGAACGATGAGGCAATTGAGTGTATTCCCTGCAGGACTGCTCCCACTTCTATCTGACTTGGGTCTAGATGACTCAAGTGATTCCCTAGGGAAAACTAATCTATGTGGAACAGCTGTCATGAGCAGGGCTTCTGCTGCTCTTCAGCCTCAATTTCAGCCTGCTACCCATGACATCATTCAGTGATTCCTCCCTTCAAGGGTACAGTTTTCTCTTGTATTACAGGTGACTGCTTGAAGGTGGGTAGACTAGAGCACACTGCCACCACTCTTTATTTGGAGGCCTGTAACCTGAGTGTGTCACAGGAAGACTGATAGGCAAGAAGACTCAGTTAAGTGTTTCCTGAATATGCAGCTTTCCATTACAATCGTATGCAAGCCAAGATGAAACCACCTCTGTTTGGGTTTCAGCAGCTGTCTGCCTACAGAAGGCTCCAGAGTCTCTGACGCATATTTATATCTCCACTTCACTGAAGTCACAAGGAACAAACACGTGGTGATTTTCCTCAGAGGCACAAATCCATTCATATTTCTTCAAATGAAGGTGGGGGCAGGGAGGGCAGGAGGAAAACTGCTTATGAACATAATCATCCATGAACGCTGCCACATGGATTTTAATTTGCCTACAGATGATAGCGATTTTGAGCTGTGATTAGGGATAACTGTTCCCACGGTAGACCCATTACCAACGTGAATTACTGGCTGTCATTTAATAGGACTCCAGCTGGGAAACAAACCCCACCATCTTCCCAACAGCCACGCCCCGAGATCTAGCAGCACCAGCCCTTGAAGTCGCTTCTCAGTGGAAGGTTTCCTCCGTCTCAGTGAAGCTTCTCTCTCAAGCCTCTGATGTCACCAGGGTGCCCCTCGAGGGCCTGGATAGACTGTCCGAAAGGTCAGGTTCACTCTTGGTTCTCTAGAGTGGTATTCTTTGGGCACTCGATGCTAAATGGAAATACACATAACTCTGACATAAATACGCACATGCACACATTTAGTTCAAAGCAATTTAAAACTTATTCATGAGAATACAGAAATATTTCCATCTTATCCCCCTTAAATTAGTAAGCTCTTTAAAGTCTTGTAGAGAAAGGTCTCCTTCTTGAAACAAATTTCCACCCCCAGCCCCACTGTGCTGTGCCAGCACCTCTGAAGTGAGATATTTTCGTTTCTTCTAATTGTTGCTGTTCCTTTCAGGCACCTGCCATTTCCCAAATCTAATAAAACATATAAGTGGATGAGACCAAAGCGAGGCATGAGATTCCACTCTCATAGTAAGTGTTTTGACATGAACATGCACACCTGAGAAATGATCTGCCCTAAAAATGGCATGGCCTAGCCACGGAGCTGTGTATTCCAGTAAGAGAGTCACCAGCTACCTGAAGCTATCTACGTTTAAATTAATTAAATTAAAAACTCAGTTCTTTATGGCAAGCAAGCCACATTTTCAGAAGTCAATAGTCATGTGGCTAATGGCTACTAATTAGGCAGCACAGACACTGAATACTTTCATCATCACAGAAAGTTCTACTGGACACACTAGTGTCCATCTGGATTGTGAGTAGTATCAAAACTCCTTGGAAAGAATGTCAGCTCATTGCCTCTCGCTCATTATAAAAGCAGCTTGCTTTTCACCGTGTCTACTTAGAAATAGTCCTGAGAGTCGAGATACTGCCTCCACATGAGAGAAGATTCTTGCGCATCCTCACCTGCCAGTCGGCTTGCGTCGCTCCTTCCATGATTAACAAGGTCCCGTGATCCAAGGGTATCTTCACTCTTTCCACATATGTGTAGTCTCCATTCTCTTCCTAGAAAACAGCATTCACTGCGCTAATTTTTTTGCCTGTGTGATCAAGATGCAACAGAACCTGACAGTGGTCGAAGAAATGGAAACCTCTACTCAGTCAGACTGTGTGAATCCATATATAGCTCTGCCATTTGGCAGCTGCTTGACTGCAGGCAAGTTACCTCACCTCTCTGAACCCTGACTTACTCATTTGTAAAATGGGGAGGATGACAGTCACTGCCACCGAGGGCTATGGTGAGACTCCCTTGATAGAATATGTGTAAATCACTTGGAGACTGGCATGCAGTAAGTGCGAGCTATTAGTGTCATCGTCATCATAAGCTAAAATGCAGAAAAGCCCATTCTGGCCTAAGAAGGAAATAAAAGTCACTTGTACAAGAATTCTTTACATCTGCCTGATGCTGTCTGTGCTCTCCATTTTGACATACTCAGTGTGGGGAAAATGGCCTTTTAACCAAGACTTGATGCGATGCCTTCTGCTTCACCTTTTCACAATGTATGCTGGTTTACTAGTTGGCACCTATAGTCACAATTTTTCTCAGTTACTTTGGAGTTTTGAAGATATACTCCTGCCTCTTTCCAGAACAGACAACAGCAAGATTTTCTCAAAGGGAGCTCTGGCTTGATCAAAACAGTGCTGTCAAACTGAGATAGGCTATTTACATCTTTGAGGATGGATCACGACTCCTGTACACTTAGGATACAAATGCCTTATATTTACACAGACAGCTCAAAAGCAATTTATGTCCAGTATTCTCATGAGTCTTCACAGCATAGGCTGCGAAGCAATCAACTTGTAGTGTGACTCCTCCACAGCTGAAAACCGGGCGCATTAAACAACTTCTGTGATCACAGCAACAAAGAGCATGTCAAGTGCTGAGACGGTAACAGATCTGAGCTTCCTGATTTCTCTACCTCCATTCTGGGCAGAACGGATGGGTCTATTCATTCATCTGCTTCACTTCCGATGCAAGGGGTTACATTTGGGTTACTGCAGGATTGATTTCAGTGCAAACTGTGTTTATGTTTATTATTGTATGGGTGCTTCTGAGAACTTAACTGTTTACAAAGATTTCCCCTAGGGAAATCAAAATCAAAACAATAATGAACTTGCATAAACAATCTAAGTTCCAGGCCCCAATTTTGGGCAGTAACTTTGTCAAGCATGGTCATAATTGTTATAGACAGAAGATAGAAGCAATATTTAAAATAACTTTTGGTTTCAGTGATCAATTTTAATTGTGTCTGCCACCTTTTCTCTTCCAGTAATAAGTAGGCACCAAAACATTTACCTTTGACCCCTCAGACAACCAGAAAGCAGTGGGAAGGTGACCCTGCCCTAAGGGCGGCCCAGCTCCATCTCAGAAAAGCAAAAGGCCGCTCTCTGAAAAAAAAAAAAAAAAAAAAAAAAGTGCCAGACAAAGAAGACACATGTCCTGCTGGAGAAAAGATATCTGGAAGCAGTCCACTGTCCATGAGATTATGGAATGCAAGGCTCCTTAATTTAGGCTGTATAGTCAGCTACCAGATCAAAGTTCAACATAGTTAGAAGCAGAAGAATTTCTGCTACCCTCTACATAATCAGGGAGTGCAACATGGGCTTTATCTACACATCAACTACAGACACTAAGACAGGAGAATAAAATAAAGTAGAAAGGAAAGACACTTAACCTTAACACCAAGGCAATTCAGAGACGAAGATCTCTTAGAACGTTAAAAACACTGTTAGGGAGAAGGGGATGCTAGACCAAAGGAAGAGAATAGATAAATACTGTAGTTCCACCTGGAAACATGAAGCAGGAATGCACCTCACAAGTGAAAGATAATTCCAAAATGCAAGAGAGAAATATCAGCACTGATGGAAAGTGATGTTCAGTGATCACATTTTATATACAGTTCCTAAGATCTGAACTTTTCAAATGAGAGAAAGCCTCAGGTTGGTTTTGAACACATTACATTTAACATAAGCATTGGCCATACCAAAAAGCAGAAAAGGGTGAGCCTGCATTTGGGAGGGAGCCACTGGAATGGGTCCACAAAGGAGACAGCAATACACAGGGTACCCTCTGTGAGAGGTGATATCATTCTTCGCTGCTTGTTATTTATTCCTTCAAGATCTCTGACTCAGAAGATACATTCCTAATTTGCAGAAGGAGGTAGACAGGAAAGAGGGTAAGGGATCCTACTAATGCAACACAGAGCTCACAAATGAATCCTTCTCTTGAGGTCAGAGTGGCCACAGACCATAGGGCCACCCTTCCACTGAACCAAGATGCATGGAGACTTTTCCATTTAGGAGCCAGATGAAAGGCCAGAGGAGCTCACATAGCTGTGCATAAAGGCTCCAGTTGATAAATGGATAAGCAACAGTGGAAACACAGGTCAGACTGTTTAGAGGAGCGCCTTCCTAGTCATTAAGCATGGTTAAGTTACCCAAACACATCTCTGTAGCCCTTTTGATTTACTCAGGGCTTTCTTCAAAACAAAACAAAACATACCTCCAAAAACCAGGGCTAAGGGTAAAATTTTCCATCCCTCATCCTGGTTAAAAGAAGCTTTTAGGGTCACACTCAAGCTACAGGGTAGGTTTTGTTATTGATGTTCTTGGTTTTCCAAATACCTGAAACCCTACAAGTACACAGAAAAAGTGAAAAACATATATTTTTATATTAATGTTGATCAACATTCTCATTTCTCCAACCACAGCCAGTTCATTTGAATGCTTAATTATGCTTTTCTAAGGCTTCCCACAACTCTTACCTCCACCTCACCAAGATATTATCCCATGCAGTTTCCTTAAAGAAAATGCTATTTAGGGTGAAAAAATCTGGATATATTTACTGTTATGTCATTATTAACCATCCAACAGATGGGAAACCTAAATATTTTTCTTTCCATTGGAAAGGTAATTCACACTGTTTGAGATTTGGATTTTTCTTATAATTTCCCCCTTCTTGTCCTAAGAGAATGCCTTAGAAACTACAAACAATCACCAATGCTTTAAAATCATCAGGTTTTCTTCCTAGAATATAAAAAGTAACAAGTTTACTAAAGTAAATTATGCAATTGTAATTACTTATTCAACCTCTGCTCTTATAAACTCCATGAGGGAAAGTTTATGTGGTCTTTCTGTTAAGAAACATTCTCAGTGCCTATCACACATATCAATAAATATGTACTGAAGGACTGAGGAAGAGCACACAGAAAATGCAGAAAAGCACCTATAATCCTATCATCCAGAGTTTACCCAATGTACACACAAAGTATTCCAGATATATAATCATGTACACTCCATCTGTAATATTTTATTGAGCATTTTTCTCTATCTTTAAATATACATTTCAAAAATACAGTTGTGGCCAGGTGCAGTGGCTCACACCTGTAATCCCAGCACTTTGGGAGGCTGAGCCGGGCAAATCATGAGGTCAAGAGATCGAGAGCATCCTGGCCAACATGGTGAAATCCCATCTCTACTAAAAATACAAAAATTAAAAATTAGCTGGGTGTGGTGGCATGCACCTGTAGCTACTTGAAAGGCTGAGGCAGGAGAATAGCTTGAACCCAGGAGCTGGAGTTTGCAGTGAGCCGAGATCCCGTCACTGCACTCTGGCCTGGCGACACAGCCAGACTCTGTCTCAAAAACAAACAAACAAAGAAAGGTTCTGTAATATTCATTTGTATGGATGGATACTTCCTTTAAACTCACAAATACTTTTTGACCACTGTACATATCAGGCATTATGCCAGTGCGAAGGATGGAGCAGTAAGGAACACGTGGTTGGAGATTCAGATTTTCACACACCAGTATTTTTTTTGTTAAGAGATTAAATAAACAAAAAGCTGCTATAAGTAGATTTTGGGGCAAAACATTTCTGCATATATTTCTAGGATATATTCTTAAAAATGGAATTACTTGAGCGAAGTGTATGAACTTTAGGGCACTTGATTTATGCTACCAAACTGCTTTCTTGAGAAGGCTGCAGCAATCTATAATCCCATCAGGAAAACATGATAGTATCTATCTTCTGGCTGAACATGAAATATCAACTGACAATAATGAAAAAAAAATTAGGGTAGAAATGACAACTCATCCAAACTTAGAGATCTTGGATTACTACCCAAATTCTTTTTTTTTTTTGAGACAGAGTATCAGTCTGTCACCCAGGCTGGAGTGCAGTGGTGTCATCTCAGCTCACTGCAACCTCCACCTCCAGGGTTCAAGTGATTCTCCTGCCTCAGCCTCCCAAGTAGCTGGGATTACAGGTGTGCACCACCACTCCTGGCTAATTTTTTTGTATTTTTAGGAGAGATAGGGTTTCATCATGTTTGCCAGGCTGGTCTTGAATTCCTGGGCTCAAGTGATCCACCTACCTCAGCCTCTCAAAGTACTGGGATGACAGGCATGACCCACCACGTCCGGCCCAAGTTCAACTTTTTTTTACATTCTGTTTGCTATTTTGTTTCTTCTGCTGTGAACACTCTCTGTTCATGTCCTTTGTCCATTGTTCTATGGGGGTGTTAATGCTGTTTTCTTATTGATCTATGACCACAGATAGTAAGACATTTACCCTTTGTTTGTCATACTTTTTGCAAATGATTTTCTCATTTGCTATTTGCCTTTTAGCTGTACTTATGATATTTAACACAGAATAGCTCAAAAATTTTAGAGTCAACTCTACTGACCTTTCTTTGGCTTTCCTTCATGATTTTTATGCTTAGAAAGTCTTTTCCCATCCTGAGGAAAGTTAAATATACAACTGCATTTCCTTTTTTTTGTTGTTAGAGTTTACATTTTTTTGACTTAACTCTTTAATCTACATGGAGTTTGTTTTTTTTGTTTTTATTCCACGCTTCTTTTTATAACAGTTTCCAGGTACTTAAACCAAAGCCTCCCGCTAGACTTTTTCCACAAGATCAACCATGGCGTATGCTCAGGTGCCAGGCACATTAGGCACTGTATCTGTTATTGCTAATCCTCACTACAGTCTTGTAAGGGAGGCAAGGGAGGTGATATTATCCATTTTAGCATAAGCAAAGGGAGCTGGAGGGAAAATACTTCTCTAAGGCAAAAGGCTAGCAGGAGGGAAGACTAGCATTTGAACGTAGATTGGCCTGGCTCTAAAGCCCTATTCTTTCCACTATACCCTGCTCTCCAAAGTAAGCTCTATTCCTTCTGAAATCCTAATAGTTCCTGTCCCGATTATATGGCACCCTGACTATACTGTAGAGGTCACAAACACCCAAGTAGCCTAGGTGAGAGGTGTGGACTGGGTGCACCACAGGGAAGGGAGGTAACTATGCAGAACCAGGGGCCTACAGACAGGTGGTGGCTGCTCTGTCAAATAAGCCGTTCCAGATCACTGTTCGCCCCATGTTGCCCCCCTCTTCAGGGTTTTCCAGGGAAGCTGACAAGTGGGATTTTTATGTGAAATTTCCTGAGTTATAAATTTTGGCAACGAATTCAGTGTCTTTGAAAATACTGGGCAATTTAAACAAGTCTGAGGCCCAGATTCAGCTCCAGGGCTGCCCAGCTGTGCTGCTGATGGGTCCATGACATGACTGGCTTCTTTGATTCCCCTGTCAGTCACCTTAGCTGACTTGTAAGCATCTAAGACCGGTTGTCATCTGATGTGCTTCTTGCATCCCCTTTGCCATTCCATGCCGTAGTGCCTGACAGAAGCTCAGGACACAAGGGTTACTTCATCTTCAAATATCATCTTCCTTTACTGAATTAAATCTAGAGGTAGAAACTGTGGGAAAATATCAAATACATGTACAATTGCTTTTAGTTAGCAACTAATTGTAGCATAGGTTCCTCCAAGGTTTCAAGCAATGGGCACAGTTTTAAATTACAGCAGATTGGCTTACTGTATTATTTTATAGTAATTTGAATAAATCTTAGGGGCCACTATCACTTAAATAACAGTATATCTAGGTCTTCCAAATTAAAATGATACCTGAATGACTGAGGCTGGAGGAAGGGAGGAGAGTGAGGATGGAAAAACTACCTGTCAGGTACTATGCTTATTACCCGGCTGACGAAATAATCTGTACACCAAACCCCTGTGGCATACAAGTTACCTGTTTGACAAACCTGCACATATACCCTAACCTAAAAGTTTCAAAAAAAACTGTACCTGAAGTTGTCTGTACACATGAAGGATATTTGTGTACAATGACCAAGTTTGTCCCCTGTACTTGTTTTCTTGTTTTTTTTTTTTTATTTAACAGCAACTGGAAATTATCTACTGTATTTCATTTATGTCTATCATAAAGAATTGACCAATAGGTAAATATGTGATTTGAACATGGTGGACTTACAAGTGTTGCTACACCCTTTTAGAAAACATAGCCTGTGCCATGTGTTAACCAAGGCCCGGGAGACCCGGTGGGCTTGTGCTCTGTGTAGAGCTGGGAGGCCATCCATCCTGTCTCTCAGTGGACGATGTACTTCACTGATAAGGAAGGGAAGGGCAATGGAAATACATCTCAACCGTTTTACTGCACTAATTTTTTTTTTTGTATCTGAAATTGTATTGTTTAATATTTTCAGTAAGATTTTAAAAAATAAATGCCATGATTTAAAAAAATTATCACATTCTTCATCTCACCCCCAAATCCACCAGAAAAAGTCATTTAAAGCAAAATATGCTCCCAAATTACTGATTCAGATAACAGTGAGGCATTTGGTTTTCCACATCATCTCTGATTCCTTAGATGAGCTAAATAGAAAACCTCTATCTTTTTACTAAGAAGATACTTATAAAAATAAAACACAGATGAGCAGAAAGGACATGGTGGAAGCCTGCTACCTGTTTCTCATTTTCCAGGTTCACAGGAAGCACCTGGCACACAGTAACTATTATTAATTTCTGCACTGGAGGCATCAGGGAAGGCTTCACACTATAGGGGGCCCTTTTAAGTGAAGAAGGTGGAGAGCAAGCCTAAGGGAGAGCAAAGAGTAACTTAGTAGAATGGAGCAACCATACAAGGAACAGTGAGAGGCCATGGATTTCTCTGGGCATAGAGCATGTGTGGATTTGACAATCTGGCTAAGGAGTTTCTGTTTCATCCTTTGTTCCAATAGAAGCAAATTAAGATTTTTGAGGTGGAAAACAAAGTGATTAAAGCAGTCTTTATGCTCCCTTCTTTATTCTCTTTCTCTGAATGACAATGTACAATTCCACAGTTTTACATATGCTCTATACTACCAGTTTTAATTTGATTCAACATTCAACAAATAGTTGTCTAAGTCATCTTGGGCAAGTGATTTAACACTGGAGTCTCAGCCACGTCATCTGTACAATGGAAATAATACTGGCATCGACTATATAAAATTATCAGAGAATTCAATGTAAAGAAGTTAGAATAGAGCCAGGCACAGTCGGCAGTATACACTTGTTATTATTAGCATTTTACTATTGTAGTCATTCCAAAATTCCCAAATGACATCTCCAGCCAGGCCTGTTGTCTGAACTCCAGACTTACACAGTCGATTGCCTACTTTACATTTGGAAGCCTCAGGCATCTCAAATGTTGCCTGTAGAAGAAGGAACTCCTCAAGCAAGGACACAATCAAACGCAGAAATCCCTCCTTCTCTTCCACCTGAGTAAACAGCAACTCCACTCACCGCTGCTCAAGTCAGACACCTGGAAGTCATTCTGGATCCTTACCCTCACATCTAACATATTATCGGCAAGTTCTGTTGATTCATCCTCCGAAACATACCTCAAATCCATTAACTTCTCTTCATCCCCAATGCCACTTTAGTCCAAGCTAGCAGTCTCCCACTGCGATGACTACAAATACTTCCTCTTTTATTTAGTCTCTTACTCCTGCCTCTTCCCAAATTATTCTTCACGCAGCAGCCAGAGCGATCTTCTAAAATAAAAATTCGGAATTCTAACCATGAGTTGTAACTATTTCTGTTTATTTGATTACAGTCTAGCTTCTGTAACCCCATGAGGACAGGGATTATATTTGTCATGTTCACTACTATATTCCCAGAGCTGAGCATAGTATAATACTTGACACACAGTAGGGATTTAATTAATATTTGGGGAGGGGAGAATGAGAGAAGACAGAGAGAAAGAGACGCAGGAAAGAACTGTTCCTAGAAATAATACCTGACATCGGGTAACGGACAGAAGAGAGGAAGCGAAGACTGGAATTAGGGACCTCAGGGCAAAAAAACAGTCATTTTAGTACTTTAGGCGCGGGGTTAAAAGTGCCTGAGATAAAGATGGTGGTTGTAAGAGAGGTGGGTGCTTTAGCTAGCTCGAGAAAAATTCAGATGACTTGGGACTTGATAATACATGAGAAACAAGGGAACAAGGAAGAGCTGAAAATAACTTACGGTGTTAACCTAACCAAGAGAATGGTCAGGTTAACATGAACATAGATGAACTTACCAGCAAGGGTGGAGTTTTTCTGAGAGAACAAAACGAAATCTGATTTTGTCATTGCAGGGTAGTAGCCACAACATGTGCTGTTATGAAGAGGAAATGTCTCGTGAACATGTAGAAAGTGATGACTGGAATTTCAAATGAAAGTCAAAGCTAGGCCAGGCACAGTGGCTCCTGCCTGTAATCCCAGCCCTTTGGGAGGCCAAGGCAGGTGGATCACAAGGTCAGGAGTTCAAGACCAGCCTGGCCAATATGGTGAAATCCCGTGTCTACTAAAAATACAGAAGTTAGCCAGGCGTGGTGATGTGTGCCTGTAGTCCCAGCTACTTGGGAGGCTGAGGCAGAAGAATCACTTGAATCTGGGAGGAGCCTGCAGTGAGAAGAGATCACGCCACTGCACTCCAGCCTTGGCAACAGAGCAAGACTCCATCTCAAAAAAAAAGAAAAAGTTAAAGCTGGAGATAAGAGACACAGAAGTCACCCCACCAAAGAAGGAATGGTTAAAGCTATAAGAACTAATGAGATCCTACTTATTTGTTTATTCCATCAACAAGCATAGTACTAAATGCTAGGAACATAATGACAAATAAGACAGAAAGAGACCTTGCCCATATGATATTTACATCTACTGCCAGTTCATAATCTCCTAAAAAATAATGTAGAGAACAATCACAGAATCAAAGATAATCTGCACCTCTATATTTAAGGGGTTGATTGGGGAGAAAAAAAGCCTTAAAGGAGGCACAAACATAGCAATGAGAAAAGTTTGGGAATTCTAAAACGAGACAGTATTTCAGAGGACGAAAACTCAGACAATAGATGGGCAAGTTTCACACATGGAAGTAATGCATCCTGGTAACCAATATGACAATGACAAGAGAGGATGACTGAGGACAGGCCAGCAGACCTGATTTGAGGTCAATGGTATGAGAATAATTTCAGCCAAGTGGTGGGATGGAGCTAAAGAGCAGATGTGTCAACAATGAGTTAAGCTTTGGGAAAAGGGAGACTCCAGATGCAGAAAACTCATTCCTGAATCTGCTTCAAAAACAAGAAAAAAGCCCCAGATGTCAGCATATCTACAGGGTCAAGCAAAGCATTTCTTCTTGATAGTAACAAAGAGATTTCTCTAGCCCCCTGGTCCAAAGATCAGAGGGGTGGAGCTGCTTGACAAGGATACTCACGGCATTTTTTGTAGACTGAAATGATATTCGAAAACTAAATGCTAGCCCGTGTTACAGCTACTTACCTGCAGAGAGCCAAATGTCCGTTTATTTACCCTATTGCTCAACTTATGGCTATGCCAGTAATGTCCTGTTTTTTTCTTTATCACTTCTTTTCAGCTTGTTTTCCCAAATTGTGGTGTTGCCTTGCCCTTGAGAACCCAGCTGGGTTCTAGACTGTTTCCTGGATTATCTAAGCTTGCAGCTATAGTTGGACTGCAAAATTGTTCCTCCAGTACTGATACAAGAACATAGCTGGACCTTTAGTTCATAGTGGTAAAATATTTTTAAAATCTGACATAAACACAACATAATAATTTCAGAAATGATGAAGAGAGAATAAAGCTGGGACCACACAAAGTCATCTTTGCAGAGTTCTTCTGCTGACTCAAACCACACTTTAAATGATGACATCCTAGCACCAATCTGAAATACATTACTTTAAAAACAGAAGCTGTTTCTGAAATAAGATCTGCTAAAGTAAGAAGCCAGCTAGAAAAACACAGATTTTAAGTCACTGAGGTTATTGGTTCAAAACAGTTTTAAATTCACTTGCCACATACAAATCTTTGAGTTTTTCTAAAACTCTTTCCTGATTTTTGGCATTTATTTGGCTTGGAAGTTTCTGGAGAGGCAAATGAGAAGGGTAAGCAGAAAGGACTGGTGCAATCAGTCGTTCTACACCAGTGATATTAAAAGCTCAATGACATGGGACCTTACCAATGTCTCACACTAACTTAAGAGTGTGTGAAATGTGGCACATATATACCATGGAATACCATGCAGCCATAAAAAAACGATCAGTTCATGTACTTTGTAGGGACATGGATGAACCTGGAAACCATCATTCTCAGCAAACTGACACAAGAACAGAAAAACATTGCATGTTCTCACTCATAGGCGGGTGTTGAACCATGAGAACACATGGACACAGGGAGGGGAGCATCACACACTGAGGTCTGTGGGGTGGGACTTGGGGAGGGACTGTGGTGGGTGGGGAGTTGGGGAGGGATAACATGGGGAGAAATGCCAGATATAGGTGATGGGGATAGAGGCAGCAAACCACACTGCCATGTATGTGCCTATGCAACAATCCTGCATGTTCTTTACATGTACCCCAGAACCTAAAATGCAATTTTATATATACATATATATATATATATATATATATATATATATATATATATTTTTTTTTTTTTAAAGATTGTGGGAGGCCTGGGCAATGGTTGGCTGCAAAAGAGGTGCTCTCTGCAGGCATCGAAAGCACAGCACTGTAGCCCAAACTACCAGGTAGACTTCTGCCTTTCCTTCTGGAATGCACACATTGAAATGTAAACAAAATTTAGAATGAAATACCTGCTGACAGGGTTTAGTGTTCAGACTTATTGTCGCAACAGTACTGGGGTAGGGTGGGGGTGACAAGTTACTGAACTGGAGCAAAAACAAACCTGGCTTTACACTCACAGTTGAAGCTGTTCCAGCTACACTGAAAGTGCATGTGAAATCAGAAGAGTTCATGTGATGAACATTCCATTCTGGGTAATACAATATTTCCAAAAAATGCAACTTAAAAGAACTGCTATTTTGAAAGAGCTTCCACCTCAGGTCATAGCACCGGAAACAACCGCCCTTCATCCTCTGAAAGCGTATGAGAACACATGCCGCCATACCTGATCTCCAGCTGAGCCCAGTCACTAGCAGAAGTGCAAGCCTCTCCACCCCATCTGTTAACCAGAACACTCACTCCTAAACTGTTCCCAGACATAATCTGATCAGACACAGCCCGCCAGAACTCTTTCCCTCCTGTATCCTTCCGTTGTGTCCTGTGGAATTCCCATTCAAGGATGAGCAAACTCAACTATCTCTTAAATCTCAACGAGCTCTGAAGGTTCTCTCCGCTTCCTCATCCTAATTGAAACCTGGTTATCTCTGGAAGAATGCAAATTCCCTGAAACCCTGTCATGTGAAAGGAGATCACGCCTCTCAATCCAGTGGCTCACAGAGCCAGGTAACAGAGTATTCTCCTTACTCCTCAATAACACTTTCAGACCATTATTCTGCAGCAGAGAATAAAAATCCCTGTTCCTCTGAGCTCAAGCCATTGAATTGTCCCTTTTTCTCCTCTCTACCTTGGTCTCAAGGTATATACAAAATCTAGCAATGTCCTAATTGGCCTCCTTGTTTCTTCTAGTCCAGGCTCCATGCAGTAGCAATAGTGACCTTTTAAAATTACCAATCAGACTGTGTCACTCTTCTGCTTAATACACCTCACTGGCTTCCTGATGGACATAAAACAAAATCTGCTCCTTCCTGAGGCTCATGAGTCTCTGCGTGCCCTGGTGCCCGCCCACTTCCCCAGTCTCACCACCTGGGACACTCCTCAAGCTGGCTCACTGCTCCAGGGCAGGCTTCCTTTCCCTTCCTCAAATATGCTTTGCTCTGCTTCTCTGCCTCAGTGAGGCAGCTATCCTCCCTGAAAATGTTACTTGTGAATGGAAAAAAAAATCACCAGATGGCTTAGGAATAGTCCTTAAGAGTATGGCAAGGGGAAAAAAACCTCTACCACTGGGGCAAGGTTTAAAAAAGTCAGGGTTGCAGGCCAAATCATGGTACACACAGAAACAATACTGAATCACTTTGTTTTATGAGGAAACACTAGTTTGTCCTCCTAAAACTAAAAGTTGCTGTCACTAGTAATACAAAGCTGGGAGGCTTGTTGCAAAAATCAATTACTCCTAGTGGGAGTCAGGGCATGGATTCTAGTCTGAGACAAGGACCCAGGGAAGCAAATGAGGACTCCAACTCCTAAAGGATCTCAAGTCTGAAGATAATTCACGTCCCACCAGGACTACCTTTATCTGCTTAAACACACACACACATCCGTGCGCATGCAAACACATGCATGCACTTTCTCTTTCTCTTTTATCCACTTACCCTCACACTCTCCAAACCATTAAATGGTCCTAGAGATGGGAACTCAAAAACTCAACCACCATTTGTAAACCACAGGCTGCTGTCCCTCCCTGAGGCTTCCCTATACTCTTTCAATGAATGTCATTTCACAGACCAAGGGCATCTTGGAGTTTAGTTTCACTGCTATGTCCTTTTTCAGTTTCCATATCTGAAAAATCACCACAGCATCAACCATTTACAAAAGCTTAAAAATTCACTGATTACTACAGCAACTTTCACGGGAAAACTTGTTGGTTACTTCCATGAAGTAGCTACCAATTATTATTCCCATTTACAAAAAAAAGGAATAAGGATAAATGAAGCAGTTGAGTGCTTTTTCCAACATCAGAGACAGAAACTGGAAATACAACCAATTTTGAAAATTTTATTAGAATGTGTTTTTAAATGATCATGGCTATCAACAATTTATTCAAGTATTTTGATTACTTATTATTTACTTACATTTATTTTGTTTACTTTAAAAAAAAACAGATGGGGTCTCACTATGTTACCCAGGCTGGTCTCAAACTCCTGAGCTCAAGTGATCCTCCCCTCTTGGCCTCCCAAAGTACTGGGATCACAGGTGACAGCCATCACGCCCAGTCTCAAATATTTCTTGTCATCTCTTAGAGTAGGTGCTATAATCGGCAGATGGATTAATAGGAAGGATAGATGACTGGAATAGCAGCAGTGGGGCTGCTAAGGTGGAGACTGTTTCCACTCTATGAAATCCTGCATAGTACTAGCTTATCTAATTTCCAAATTTAAGCTATTTAGTATCATATTATTTTGGATTCCAATATCTTCATTTTTTTCTAAAGTCTCATAAAAAATATCAATATTTATGATTTGACTGACCTTTCTATACTCTACTCTTCCCAGTAGTGTACAAAAAACCCACAACCAATTGGCAAGGGAAGCACATCCAATTCATTGGGTGTTCTCATAGTCTCTACTGTTAGACTTGCTTTTACAAACATCTCTTCTGGCAATACAAGCAGCATTCACAAGGGCTACAGAGGACTGAGTAGAGGGCTCAACCTGCCGCAGCTCAATCACACTGAGGTGAATAGGAGCCCCTCACATTTGCAGAATTCAGCTGATGAAGGATACAGTTTATCCAGAGGTAATTTGCTAGAAAAACAAGGCTTTTGGCATCTAAACCTCCAGTGCATCACAAACTTCCTGCTATTATCTAATAACACCCCCCCAGCCATCACTGTTTCCATGGTAACCGACAGAGAAATAGCAGCCTGCCAAATGGCTTTTGTAGTTCCTTTTCTAGCTTGTTTTTTTCAGTATAGAATTAAAACTAGCTGGGAAAAGAACCAGACTAATCTTTGCAAACAGGAACACAATGTAGTTTGAAAAGTACAACTGGGTTTGGGACAAGAAGTATAGAAAACCTTCAATAAAGCCAGCCTGATAGAAGAAAAAAGGTCTACTGAAGTATATGTGATAAGCTTTATGACAGTCTTAAGACAATATAGCCTGACACCCGCCAGAATATTGATAAGCTGCTCTTCACTTAGTCTTCCATTTGAACTAAACAAAAAAAGGAATCAGAATGAATGTAAAAGCAAGCTCAAATAAGTCTACTCTGTCCCTGAGTAACGACAGTAATATCATTAATGGAAAGGGTAATTTACTCTAAAATCAAAATGAATGAGCAGCAGTTGGCAGACTTAGACTCCAGGACCGTGAAAAAAGAACCGGCACCTCAGAGGAGTGAAATATTTAATCCCAGGGATGATGTATACATGAAGCTGACTGAGCTGATGCATGAATCAGAGGGCACTGGTGCTTACGAAACAAAGACCTCCTTACCATCTCAGCACAGGGAGAAATTGTTAGGATACAGTGTGTGGAACTGGGGCAGCTTTCAGTAGATCAGCAGTTAATGGAGATCTGCTCAGGGTGCCAGACTGCAAAACAAACAGCTGCTGCAAGGGTGGAGGAGTTTGAATCTTTTAAAAATCAAGACTATTTCTCTTTGAAAGTGGCCCAAAACAAATGCTTTTCTGTGTCGAAACTGCACACTTGAACAAAGCGCAGGAAATCTCATGACTCCCATGTCCGCCTCAGATGAGAAACTGTGACTCAAGTCAAATAGGCATTAACTTCTCCTCCGACGGGTGAAAGCTAATAGGAGTTTGAAAGATTCCCTCCCACAACCTCTACTATACCCTGAAGGTCTCAGTGACAGACATGAAAATTACAATCTGTAGCAGCACACCGAGATAGGTCCCTAAGAGTTACAGGAAGTCAGACTCCTACAAATCCCACACTGAAGACTAATCTCATTTGTACTTTTTAGTTTGTGCTTTTACCTTGGACTGTATGAATCATGAGTCATGTTCTCATCACCTGAGTTTTTAAAGAAAAGTAGACAAAATTTTGCAATAATCACTTCCTTTCAATCCTTTGGGAAAAAGGATTCTTTATAAGATAAAGATGAAGCACTCTAAGATATATTTCCAAGGCTGTCAACTCAAAGAAGGGTTCTGCACTTCGAGGTTAGCTACATTTGCAGCGCCCCAGGTTTCTGGAATCAGTTACTGAGACCTGAAGCAATCTTTTCAAAAATTTAAACTTGTATCCTGTTTACACAAAAATGGAACTTACAGGTCCTGGGGGGAAAAAGTCACTGTTTACTCACGTGCGATTATAATTTCAAATATATTAACATTCAATTTCCAAATCTTAAACAAAAGCCAGAATTGAGATGATATACAAAAATTGCATCAAATTCAATCATACTTAAGACTAGGCCAGAAGCCAAAGCTTACGACAGTAAATAACCTGAGGTACCAACATGTTTATAGTTCTTCCCAAATCCATTTCCTCAGCCAACTTTGTTAAAATCACAGGCAAATTTTCTTATTGCATTTGTAGTTTAATCAAATCAGCTACCATCGTCACAGTGCACATTCCCTTGCCACTGGCAGACAATTATGTGGACTTTACCACAGTACTTCATGGCCTGTATTCTCATTCATGTTCATCAAAATAGACTCCAAGAAGACTGAGGAGAAGAGAAAGCTTCAGTATGGGTCACGGCAGAATAAGGTGCTGTTCCAAATGGTTGCCCACAGAAACAATGCTGCATGTGGCAGTTATGCTCCCCAGCTACATGCTTACCTGTAACATGACTGATGTGTACTACTCTTGATCACCATGTATTATATCTTTATATGAGACAATGAAGAAATTCAGCTGTCTGAAGGGGAGAAGACATGGGGTATTTCTGGGCACCAGAATATTGTTAATGCGTAATATCTAGAATCTGCTTGTACAGTAGAATGGTTTACCCAAAAAGCACACTTAGGGAATTCTTAAGCTCCAAATCTATAAATAGGCCCACATTTGTAAAAAGGGTGGTACTGGTGGTGGTGATGAATGTATGTGTGTAAAGAAACAGTAACTGAATACTCAAATACTGAGCAACAAGGAAAGTAAGTGTGAAGAACTAAAAGCCATTATTATACCAAAGGCTATATATACCATAGCTTATTTGCCAATCAGGAGGCCAGAAGGGTAACTCTAAGGCACAGCACTAGCATATGCTAGATGAGCTCCAGCAGAAGAGAGACGATTTCATCTTACTCATTCACTGCTACAGCCCCAAGTCCCAGGACCACTCCTGGCCACAAGCTGATGTCCCATACATCTGGCTTGTGAAGAGAGTCTGAACTTAAATAATTAGACACACAGTGTTTCTCTACTGTTTAAATAGCAAGAGTCTTACTAAGAGCAGACTGAATTCTTCACACATGTGAACTTGGTATTCAGCTGAGTGAAGGCCTGCGTACGGAAGCATAATCATATCTAAAAAGGATATAGCAAAAGTTGGTTTGTCTGATTCTCAAGTGGTACTCCTTGGTACATGAGAAGGCTGCTTGCCAATGTAACTGAAGGCTTAGGGAGCAAGTTCGCTTAGGAAGCAAGTTCGCTCAAAAAAAACACTGGTAACTAACAATCCCCTAACAATAATCACACTTCCTATGTAAACAAAAGAAAACCTAATCAATGGAAATTATACCAGCAAAAGGTGCTTAATGGCATATATGCAAAATTACATGATGTGCTTTAAAAATACCATGCATGGAAACCCAATACACAACAGGAAAACAGTCTGTTAACTGTATTCTTATTGAAGTATATCTGATGTAGAACAGACATGACCACTGACTAATAATGATGTGGTCTGGTTTAGGTCTATTCAAAAAACAGCTTGGGCCAGGCACAATGGCTCATGCCTGTAATCCTAGCACTTTGGGAGGCCAAGGTGGGCGGATCACCTGTGGTCAGGAATTTGAGAACAACCTGGTCAACATGGCAAAACCCCATCTCTCCTAAAAATACAAAAATTAGCTGGGCATGCTGGCACATGCCTGTAATCCCAGCTACTCGGGAGGGTGAGGCAGGAGAATCACTTGAACCGGACAGGCAGAGGTTGCAATGAGCCGAGACGGCGCCACTGCACTCCAGCCTGGGCAACAAAGTGAGACTCCGTCTCTAAAAAACAAACAAAAAAAACAGTCTGTTAGTTGGCCTTCCACACTGACTGGGTCTGGTTTAATGTTATAAGCTGAATGATCAGGAATGCTTGTTAGAAAGAGATACAAACCCTGAAAATAAAATAATTTGCTCTTTTCTTGGTGTTACTATCTTTCTCAGTCCTAAGGTGCTTCGCTTCTGATTTTTTTTTTTTAATTCATAACTCTAGTATTCCTCACATGTCACACAATCTAAGTAAGAGCTGGGGTGGAAACAGAAGTTATTATATAGTTATTAATATTCTGGTCACTGCTTTTCTACCTGAATGTGGACAGATCACCACCTCTGATCATCTGGCTTGAGTTTCCTTTCTCTGAAAGAGTTACAGATTCACCTTTATTTCAGGAGAAGGCTAAGAAGAAACAAAGATACGTGTAATGCTCCCTTACAGAAAAGTGGTCATACTACCATGAAGAACACTTAAAATAAAGGCTTCTTCAGGGGCATCTTCCTTAGCCTCCTTCCTCTTCCTGAGCCTCCCACTAGCTTGAGTCATCCTTCTATAGGCTTTCCTTCACAGCATTGATCACAACTGCAATTATTTGAGAAATCAGCAGTATTCATCTATCCCAACTAGACTGTTTCTCCAGGAGGACAGGCAGTTTATCCCTTCCATCAATGAAATGAGCCCCCAGCACCTAGCAGAAGGCAGCCAATTCTTGTTGGATATGTAAATGAATGAAGGAGTACTATGGAAGTCAAAAGTTAACCATGGGGAAGCAATCACTTGAAAATGTTTCATCACCAAAATATATATTCCCATGCTTTAAATCTGAAAGTAGAAGCTTTTAGGAGTTCTACTTTCTTCACAGACTAATAAGAGGCAAGAAGAGCATAAGAAAAAGAGGATACTCACTGGTGGTGGCTTCTTTCTCATCTCAAACGTGCGTGTGGCACCAAAACTGAGTGAAGCAATAATGGGACACCTCCCTAGTGAGGGTTCATCATCGCTGTGCCAGTCCACTCTGTCCTTCTCATTTCGGTAAAGATTGCAGAGTAAGGAGTTGAATGTGTGGCCGGTGTTCTCTTCAATGCGGTTCTTCAGTGTGCGCAGCACAGGATGCCACTGCGATCCACAGACCAAGAAAAGGGCAGAGGCAGTCGCATCACACACAAAATGGCGGCCGCATGGAAAAACAGAAGAAAGGGCAAAATCAGCCAAGTTATAACCAGGCATGAAATAAGCAAACCACTTGGAATGCAATAAACAGAAGGCAAGAAAAGTAGTTTCATTCCCTCCCATCATTTCTATTTTGAAGCAAGTTGATCTCTGGAATTTTATAAAAGTACTAAATTTAGTACAGCAATATCTTGAGGACCAGAATCTATCTACCCATCTCATCCTTTCCATGTGAAATACATGGCCGTGGCAAAGCAGCAGGTATCAGTATATTCAGAGCAGTAACCTTGGTAAGTCATTAAGGTGGTAAGCGGAGCAGCAACGCTGACATGTCATTAGGTAGTCAGCAGACCCAGACTGAAGCCTGAAGAGTGAAAACAACTTTCCTGCTGGCTGGCCCTCTACTCGTTCTATTCCTATTTTATCCTGAATGGGAGAACTGCTTTTTAAAAAAGACATTTAATATTTCCAGAGTGGCTCACTTCCTAAAAACATAACCTGAAGAGTAAAAACATTCTTTTCTAGGGAATGAGAATCATCATATGCTCCTGACAAGTGCAGGAGCCGTCAGCTACAGAAGACTTACAGATTCCACAGCCCTGTCTCCTGGGCACTGGCTTCACTGATGTAATTCATATTTGGAACTGTCTTGCCATGTATACCATGGGAAGCTATGCCCCTGACCTTAGATTGTACTTGGGAGCTACAAACAACATAGCTTATATTGGTTCTTGCTAGAATTCTGTCTTTTCTCCCAGAAATCTTGAGTACTTTACAAAGCTTCCTCTGGAACAATGGTTCTCAAAGTTTACACTAGAAATTATTGAGAAGCCCAAAGAACGTTTGTTTATATTGGTTACAGCCATCAGCTTTTACCATATTTAAAATTAAAACTGAAAAAAATTTCAACTACTGATTAAATCATTTAAAATGCAATGAAAGGCCGGGCATGGTGGCTCACACCTATAATCCCAGCACTTTGGGAGGCTGAGGCAGGCAGATCAACAAGGTCAGGAGTTTAACACCAGCCTGGCCAATATGGTGAAACCCCGTCCTGGCCAATATGGTGAAACCCCATCTCTACTAAAAACACAAAAATCAGCCAGGCATGGTGGTGCGCTCCTGAAGTCCCACCTACAACCTACTTGGGAGCCTGTGGCAGAAAAATTGCTTGAACCCGGGAGGTGGAGATTGCAGTGAGCCAAGATCATGCCACTGCACTCCAGCCTGGGCGATAAAGCGAGACTCTGTCTCAAAAAAAAAATGCAATGACAAATCGATTATGTGTTAACATCATTTTTATGAAAAATAACTATAATGTCCAATACAAATAACTGAATAATAGATGAGAAGGATGACATCGTTTTGCAAATCTTTTAAATACCTAACTTAATAGAAGAGAGCTGATTCTCAAATTTGCTTCTGCATTCAATCTGTTAAAATAAGTTATTTTTATTGAAGTATATGAAAGAAATTGGCTTCACACAGGTATGTAGTTTACAGCCTTTTCAAATAACTGTAGATATTCTTCTTTGATATTATACCAAAACTCAACAAATGCTGATTTCTTAAAGGTTAGTGGCAATGTGGAATCTGAAACCATTTCAAACTTTTCATATTCTTTTATATAAATGACTCTCAGCCTGGACAATAAAGTAAGATGTCCCTCTCTACAAAAAATATTTGTAAAAATTTTAGCCAGGCACAGTGGCCCATGTTTGTGGTCCCAGCTACTTAGGACACTGAGGCAGGAGGATCACTTGAGCCCAGGAGTTCAAGGCTGTTGTGATTTAGGATAGAGCCACTGTGCTCGCTTCAGCCTGGGCAACAGAGTAAGACCCAGTGTCTCTTAAAAAAAAAAAAAAAAAAAACGCTTTAAATAAAAAATAAATAAAGCCATCGGTCCAGTCTGCACTTTGAATGAATCTTTAACCTTGTATGGTTTTGTAACATCAACCACTGGTCATCTGGAAAATATTAGTTCACTAAGTTATACAGATCTTCTAAATGCTGACGCATTTCATTATACAATAACAAAAAAAAATTCTCATTCGACAATATTACCACTGATCTCAGCAGAAAAGCCTAAATAATGGGAAGAAGTCAGGCTCAAAGTGGCTATGATGGTTAATATTGAGTGTTAACTTGCCTGGATTGAAGGATACAAACTATTGATCGTGGGTGTGTCTGTGATGGTGTTGCAGAAAGAGATTAACATTTGAGTCAGTGAGCTGGGGAAGGCAGATCCACCCTTAATCTGGTGGGCACAATCTAATCAACTGCCAATGAATATAAAGCAGGCAGAAAAATGTGAAAAGGAGAGACTGGTCTAGCCTCCCAGCCTACATCTTTCTCCCATGCTGGATGCTTCCTGCCCTCAAACATTGGACTCTAAGTTCTTCAGTTTTGGGACTCGGACTGGCTCTCCTTCCTCAGCTTGCAGACAGCCTATTGTGGGATCTTGTGATCACATAAGTTAATATTTAATACAAACCGCATATATATATATATATGTATGTGTGTATATATGTGCGTATATGTGTGTGTATATGTGTGTATATATGTGTGTAATGTGTGTGTGTATATATGTGTGTGTGTGTGTGTATCCCCTTTCCGTTCTGTCCCTCTAGAGAACCCTGACTAATACAGTGGCAGATACCAGTTTTCCAAAATTCTAATTTTTGCTTGAAAACTCAACTTCTATCATTAGTAAAAAAATCTTGTCCATTGTTTTCCTTGAAGTGACATTCACTTCACTCATTTATGAGGAAATGTCTGCCAAATACTCAAGTTTGAACAACCACAGTTGGTCTGCCAGTTGTATTTTAAGTAAAAACAATCCACAACAAAAGTAGCTAGTTCAGCTTACATCTCAAACAATCACACTTCAGTTTATAGCAGGAGTGCTTTAGGCATACTTTTAATTTCATCAAGAAGACTATTTGGAAGACACACACTCAAAGACCAGGATTTAATAAAACTAATAATGTTTACTGGTTCATCCAGAGACATTCTTAAATGAAACTGGCATTTTTAAAAGTTGACACTGGAAGGACATGCTGGCGATGAACACAATGACTACTAGTACCGTTTGGTGACAATGGCTTGATTCACGCTAAGCTGCTGGCAGCTTTATCCACCATTTCCATCAGTGCAAACCCAACACAGTGAAAATACCATATGGACTTAGTATTATTATGAAAATAGTTTTAGTTGCAGATTCCCAAAGAAGGTTTCGTGAACCCTTTCCAAGGATCTACAGATTATACTCTAAGAACTGCTACTTCAGGGACTCCTTGAATGTCTATTGTATTGGTCTGTTCTCACGCTGCCAACAAAGACATACCCAACATGGGGTAATTCACAAAGAAAAAGTGGTTCAGTGACAGTTCCACATAGCTGGGGAGGCCTCACAATCATGGCAGAAGGCAAAGGAGGAGCAAAGTCACATCTTACATGGCGGCAGGCAAGACAGCATGTGCAGAGGAGCTCCATTTATAAAACCATCAGATCTCATGAGACTTATCCACTACCACGAGAAAAGTATGGGGGAAACTGTTCCCATGATTCAATTATCTCCACCTGGCCCTGCCCTTGACATGTGGGGATTATTACAACTCAAGGTGAGATTTGCATGGGGACACAGCCAAACTATACCATGTTATATGTTTCATAGTGAAGAAATGCATGTGCAGCAACGCAAAGAATATTATTGTTATTAGTAAGTATATCCCATAGTTATTGTCAGGTAAAACTGCCAGGGAAGCTTACATAAGAATCACTCAGCTTTACTCTGATGTGAAAACCATGGTTAAAGTTGGAATTCCTTATACTGGATATTACATTAGAATATTATATTCTAAGCAGGAGATTTTAAAAAATAAACAGCAACAAAAACAAACAGTTGGCCAATGGGACACCTGGGGAGACTCAGGAAGCCTCTGGAAGTTGGAAGTTTCTGCATCTCTTGTTCCCCTTTTTCATTGTGGTAGAAAAATACATAATATGAGATCCACCCTCATAAAACAAAAATATTAAAGTAATCTTTGTTCAAGAAAATAAATTCCAAAGTGAAATTCCAATAACAATGTCAGCAGGCTGTATTTCCTATTTACTTTACAGCTTTAAATTTACCTTCATGGAGATAAAGATCAGATGCTAGAATTACACACTTAACAAGAAAAACAAGAATGTAAAGGAGGAAGATAGGGTTTTTTTTCTACAATGTCACTGAGAATCTAATTAGCACTTCCCTGACTTGCTTAGGGACTCAGTACTGAGATAACATAAAGTTTGCATTATGTTTCCAAGTAGGTATTTTTTCTTCTTGGCTATTTTTGGTAGTGAAGTAGAGAGAAAAGGAAGAAAAAGGGGGATAATGAACTAGAGGATTAATTTAGACTCTCCAACCAATACTCTACATACAGATTCCTCCGAACTGAATGTCTAAATTAAAATTCAGCATTATCTCACTCAGTGAAGACATTTTATCCTTAAAAGACATTTTAGGAAAAGCATACAAAAAAAATATGAATCACAGAAGTAAAAGGACCTATTCAGTGGATTTCAAACAGTGTTGTATAGAGTTCTAGGTACCTCAGTGGTACTTCTAGGTCTACAGGAGAAGAAAGCAGAGGTCAAGTTGGCGGGACTCCCAGCCAGTCAAGCTGTGATCTGTTTTATACACTGGGTTCATATGAAATTTAGTTCAAACAAAAACTAAAACAAGATTAAAGACCTATGACTGAAACTACTCCTTTTGTATGGGATATTAAGCTTCAGGTAATGACAATTTTTAAACTAAACAAGTACCCCCAACATACATATACACACACATTAGTGAATCCTCCTCTAAAAAAATTCTGAGAGACCAGGGTGTGGCCGGTAATCACAACTATTCAAGGAAGCTGAGGCAGGAGGATCACATGAGCCCAGGTGTTCAAAGACCAGCCTAGGCAACATAACAAGACCCTATATCTAAATTTAAAATGAACATAAATAAAAATGTGAGAAAGGGCAACTCTTTTTTGTTCAGGATAATATATAAATGAACTAAATATATCAGCAATAAAAACAAAGTTATCAGCTTTTATTAGCTTTTACAGTTAAATGAAATGTGTGTGTGTGTGTGTGCGTGTGCATGTGTGTGCATTTGAGACAGGGTCTCCCTCCGTCTCCCAGGCTGGAGCACAGTGGTGTGATCATAGCTCACTGTAACCTCAAATTCCTGGGCTCAAGCGATCCTCCTGCCTCAGGCTCCTGAGTAGCTAGGACTATAGGCAGGCACCAGTATACCCAGCTAATTTTTAAATTTTTGTAGAGAAGGCATCTCACAACGTTGCCCAGGCTGGTTATGAACTCCTGGCCTCAAGTGATCCTTCCACCTTGGCCTCCCAAAGTGTTGGGATTATAGACATGAGCCACCACCCTGGCCTATTTTATTTTTACAGAAAAAAAGACTCTAAGTATATTTGTCTAAAACAACAAGATTGGAACTAAAACATCAGGTAGTAGAAATATCAAGAATTTTAATATTCTTCATGTTTATCTGAAGTTTCTAATTTTCAATAACCAGCACATACTACTAACATTTTTTAAAAAGGACTGTCATAAATTATTTTGAAGAGTTGTCAAAATGTTCCCAAAGTGTTAGACAATAAGAGGCTACTTTACTCAGCAGATCCTATGTGCTTTGTGTTTATTCCCAGTGGTTCTTAACCAGGGGCAATTTTGCCCCCCAGCAGATGTTTACCAATGTCTTGAGTTGGTTTTGGTTGTCACAACTGGGTGAAGGGTGCCACTGGCATTTAGTGGGTGGAGGTCATGGATACTGCTAAACATCCTACAACACTAAGGATAGATCCACAGGAAAGAATTATCCAGCCCAAAGGGGCAATACTACTGAAGTTGAAAGATCTTGTTCTAAAAAATTAACTAGAATGAATAAGAACTTCCCCATAGCCCATTTAATCTTCAGATTCTCTGCTATGACTACTGACAATAAATTAATTCTGATAGAAACAAGGAAAGCAGGCTATGTTGGACTGGCCTACTTCCATGATCTCCATGTTTCCAAATCAACCTCAGATAGAAAAGGTCTCAGTACTTCCCTGGATCACATTCTAAATGCAGCCCTTGAAAGCAAAGCATACAGCTGTCCCCCTACGTGAAACACCCACGTTCCCTCATTCAGTGTCCTCTCTGAACGTTTTAGTAAAGCGGGTAGCTTGTGATTACACATTTCCAGAAGCTCTGAAATGTGTTACATTTCTGTAGATCCCAATGCCATAAGAAAAACTCCATTTTCTCCAAAGTCTCTTTCAATAAAACATAACGTTATTTGCCAAAGGCAAGATTCCAGGAACTAAACAGAGAGCTATTTCTTGGACTTTAACTCTGTGCCCTGGTTGAGCTTGATTTATATACTAGAATATCTTCGTCTACTGTCATGGAAATTTTTTAAAAACAAAAGCAGCAGCAGAAACAAGCCAAAGCAGTAATCATTTGGAGGTCTGAGAACTGCAGCCATAGAATGAATACAAAGTTAACAAGAAAAACACTAGATTTTTTTTTTTTTTTCACAAATAGCAAAGAGCCTGAGAAACAGAAAGAGACATATTGACCTCACTAGCCAGTCATAAGGACTCAGCCCCACAGCAAATGCATACCAGGGTGTACACAGAAGGATTACAGCCAGAAAAGCTTGGGAAAGAGGGATATTAGGAGAAGCAGTAGTTCACTTTCCTGAAATCCTAGACTTTGGTTTAGCTTACTCTTATTCTAGTTTTTTTCTCATTCTTCAGTTCATCTATAGATCCAAAGCACATGGACGGTGACAAGCACAAAGACTCAATGCTTCAACCCAGAGAGTTTTTTTGAACTGGGAACCAGCAGGCATCTCTGCAAGGTAGTTATTTTATAGCACTCAACACATAGTATATAGTCTATAAAACTATACCAATGACAATATTTTGACATACGTGAGGATTTGGTTCCATAGTGATTCTTGAATAAGTGTAAGGAAGTTCTCCATACCATGCTGTAAGTCTTGGTTGCTGATAAGTTATATCTAAGAAAGAAAATACAGGGCCTTTGAAATGGTTTAATGCTATTTAAGGTGTTACTACTGAGTGCTAACTCTGTGCCTTGCAATGTGCTATGAGAAATAAAGGAAAAGAATGGGCTCTGACCCAAAGTTTCACCTTCGTAGAAGATATGGGACTTGGCAAGTAGAATGGACAAGAGAAGCCACATTGGCAGACACAGCCTGGGCAAAGGCTCTGAGATGAGAACGTGGGTGACTCGGCTGTATAAGTGATGACATCAATAAGAGAGGGCAAAGGGTCACACTGGGGAACAGTGGCTCAGACTAGGGACAGTCTCAAAAAGCAGAATATGGAACCGGAACCCATCTGTAGAAATGTGTGGCACCAACATCCATATGAGAAACAAGACAAACTGCTCATTCATGTGTCCAATGTTGTGTAAACCTTTTTGATTCGATGGAGGAAAAGGTGCCCTGATCGACTGTAGCATGCAGCTGATTTTCATCAGCAGACTCTGATGTTCCAATTTAGAGAAGCAGTTATCCATAGATCTATTCTTTTTCCCACAACTGGTATCAGCCACAACAACAATGATTATCATAATAGCAGCAGAGCGGCTAATACTCATTGAGGGGTTACTGTACACCAGGCAGTCCCGTGCGTTATCTCATTTTATTAACACAACTACCTTGTAAGATAGACATTATTATTAGTTTAATTTTACAGATAAGAAAACCAGGGATCAGAGAGTTACTTAACTGTGATTTGCTTAAAATTAACAACTACTTTGAATGACAGGACCAACAATCAAAGCCATGAACCAACAATCAAAGCCATGTCTGTCACCAAAGGCCCTGGTGTAGAAACTGCTGGGAATTGAGAGAAGGCTGCCCTGCAGAAGCTGACTGATTCTGATGCATAAGTAACAAAAATGAAGCCAGCACAGTAGGCCTTTTTTATCTGAGTTCCACAACCACCATGGATCAAAAATACTCAAACCATGGATCAAAAATACTAAAAAAAAAAAAGTATAAAAATTAAAAATAACATTACAACAATAAAAAAACAGTATAACTATTTAGATAGCACTTACACTGCATTAGGTATTATAAGTGATCTAGAGATGATTTAAAGGATACTAGAGGATGTGCATAGGTTATATGCACATACTATGATAGTTTTTATAAAAAGACTTGAGCATACATGAATTTTGGTCACCATAGGGAATCTCGGAACCAATCCCTTGTGGATACCGAGGGACAACTAAATATACTTTGCTTCTTTCCTTACAGAAAATTTAAATTCAATGTGCCAGAAAGAAAATTCTATGCTAGAGCACAGACGCCCCCCAGTGACCGCCTGTGGTATAACAGGCACTGTTGGCTTTTGGATGCCCGCAGAGAAGCAGGTTCCAACTCAGGTAACAAACTGCTGTGTCACTTTTACAAGCTCAGTAGAGTAAAGATGCTGAAGTGGACTCTTCTAGTGAAAGTTAAAGAAGAATAAAAAGTCAGCAAAGAGTGTGAAAGAATGAAAAATAGATTCAGAAAAAAGAAAAGGAAAAAGCTGGCACCATTTGAAGCAATACAGTCATTGAACAAACACAAAAGCAGATAAATATTGTTCAGCCAACCAAATTTCCTTTAGTTCCTTGAACTGTTACCTCTCTACTCCTGCCATGTTTTCTCTGATCTCTGGGCCTTCCACCTGCTGTTTCTTCTGCCTGGAATACTCTTCCCTGTCCTCTTTGGCTAGTTGTACTCATTCTTAGTATCTCGCGTTTTGAATTTCTGTTTAAGACTGACTAGTTGTGGTGAGCAGAGGCAATGGTATTAGGAAACATTCCAGAGAGGGAGAACAGGCAGCACCGACTGTGAGCTCAGGGATCTACTTACTCTCTCTGATGCCAGTCCTCTGTTTCCAGGGGACATCTCGACAAAGCTGTTCCAACATCCAGTCAGCTTCTTTTACGTCAACAAAGCCGGGATACAAATGGAGCCTGGGTGCAGAATGAACCATTGTTAACCAAAGAACATGGAAAAGATAAGTTAGACTCTAAACGTCAGTGGAAAAAGTTAATCTGGATGCAGCCGCTAATGGGTAGATGAAATCTTACCACAGCTCCCACAGCAAGCAGAGCCAACATCACCCAGGTCATGAGGCTCCAGATGTAAAATAAACTCCTTTCATGTTGGGGCAAATAAAAGAGGCAATGAAGGATAAAGGGATGATAGCTTTTATAGATCATACTTCAAACAGTACTCCAGTACTGCTTAGCTGTGAAACCCTGGGCAAGTTACTGAACCTCTCTGAACTTTTTTTCTCATCTGTAACCTGAGATGACATCCATCTCATAGGTTCACTGTGAAGAGTAAATAGAATAACTAATAAGGTCGGGCGCAGTAGCTCATGCCTGTAATCCCAGAACTTTGGGAGGCTGAGGTGGGTGGATCACCTGAGGTCAGGAGTTCAAGATCACCCTGACTAACATGGTGAAACCCTATCTCTACAAAAAATGCAAAAAATTAGCCGGGTGTGGTGATGCACGCCTGTAGTTCCAGCTACTTGGGAGGCAAAGGTGAACCCAGAGGTGGAGGCTGCAGTGAGCTGAGATCACACCACTGCACTCCAGCCTGGGCTACAAGAGCAAAACACCATCTAAAAAACAAAAACAAAAACCTAATAAAATGCCTGGCCCTGTTTTATTTAAACAATTGGTAGTCTTCTGAGACTATGCTAATTCTAGGGAAAGCTAGAGCCCATTATGACTGTATCAAAATAAACACAGCTAATGAGGGTTCTTTCTCCCACTGAATATGTGTTTATTTCAACAATGCCAACTCAGCTCAAAATAATTTTGGATATCTTTCTTAAGACATCTTCTGAAAGCCCACGGAAGATTCTCTTAAACTGCCTTGGTAGAAAATCTTCACTCTTTGAAGGTGCATCTGATTTTTTGAAAGAGCTACAGCTTACCTGAAGCCATACCTAGTTAACAATGAGATATGACCAAAACAATAAAACTGGTTTTTTTGAGTGACTTGCTTTAAAAGAAAAGTTCCAAAAAGGATTATATACCATGGCAGAGCCACTGTTCCAGCAGAAGCTCTTTTTAAGAAATTCATGTAGATGTGTACATTCTGATACATTTTTTTAAATGTCTCATTATTTTATAGTGACAATTGGTATACTCATGCATTAAGGTCATGATTTCAAATGTTTTTAAAACAATGACTAATGCCTAATTATATCCTAAATAGTATATGCTTTACCTACTGAAATCTACCCTAGGCCAGGTACGGTGGTTCATGCCTGTAATCCCAGCACTTTGGGAGGCCAAGACAGGCACATCACTTGAGCCCAGGAGTTCAAGGCCAGCCTGGGGGCAACATGATGAAACTCCAACACTACCAAAAAAAAAAAAAAAAACAAAAATTAGCCAGGTGTGGTGGCACACACTTGTAGTCCCAGCTACTTGGAGGCTGAAGTGGGAGGATGGCTTGAGCCAGGAGGCAGAGGTTGCAGTGAGCCAAGATCATGCCACTGCACCCCAGTGTGAGTGAAAGAGCCAGACCCCGTCTCAAAAACAAAAAAACAACAGAAAAAGAAATTTACTCTAGTGTAGCAATATGTATGTTATATACAATAATATATGTAATATACATGAAATATAATAATAATACAATGTAGCACTCACAGCACAGAAGTCCAGGCTAGACCCAAGTCTAGTATCAAGTTACTATGTGGCACTAAGAAAAAATATTCAGGCCCGGCATGGTGGCTCACACCTGTAGTCCCAGCACTTTGAGAGACTGATGCAGGTGGATCACCTGAGGTCAGGAGTTCGAGACCAGCCTGACCAACATGGTAAAACCTGGTCTCTACTAAAAATACAAAAAAAAATTAGCTGGGCTTGGTTGCAGATGCCTGTAATCCCAGTTACTTGGGAGGCTAAGGCAGGAGAATGTCTTGAACCCGGGAGGCGGAGGTTGCAGTGAGCCAAGATAGCACCATTGCACTCCAGCCTGGGCAACAAGAGAAAAGAAAAAAGAAAAAACATTCACTCTTCCTAGGTCTCATTTCCTCATCCAAAAAACTGGGGAAGCAATAGCTACTATATCTGACAGAAAGGTTAGGAACTATATCTGAAAATGTCTGGATGCTAGAAATACTATATAAAAAGGAGATATTATCAAATTTTTGCTCCCGAAGAATTTAAGGGGCAGAAGTTACCTATTTGAAATAAAGGAGTAGACTTTTTTAAACTTTAAATTTGGGGTACATGTGCAGGTTTGTTATATAGGTACACTTGTGTCATGGGGGTTTGTTGTACAGATTATTTCATCACCCAGGTGTTAAGTCTAGTGCCCATTAGTTACTTTTCTTGATCCTCTCCCTCTTCCCACCCTCCACCCTCCGACAGGCCCCAGTGTCTATTGCTCCCCTCTATGCGTCCCTGTGTTCTCATCATTTGGCTCCCACTTACAAGTGAGAACATGTGGTATTTGGTTTTCTGTTCCCACGTTAGCTTGCTGAGGAAAACGTCTCTACCTCCATCCACGTTCCTGCAAAGGACATGCTTTCATTCCTTTTAATGGCTGCACAGTATTCCATAGTGTATATGTAGCACATTATCTAGGGGAGTAGACTATTTTAAGAGACTATAACTCAGTGATAATCCTCCTTTCTTGTGAGGATTCACTTACCTAGATATACCTGTGGGTGACAGGCTAATTTCATACACACCCGCTCTGCTAAAGAAACAAAGGAAACAGACTTGTTAGTTTGAGGCAAAATATGCTCTACCCAATGGAAGAGTTATCCTTCTGAGCTGCCAAAGTCCTGACTCACCAAAGTCATTTAATTCTAAGAGAGCACTTGAGGAAGGCATAAACCCACCTTCTTCCACCACTGAGATAAAGGGCAAGATGATGGTGCATCATCAATGGCACTGGGAATGGAAGTGTGACAGGATCAGGCCACGGAGGCAAAATCAATTCTGATTCTACTCCTTTATATTTTACCCATAATTGAGGCAGATATGGTCCAGGAATCTACTGCACCAAGAGGTGTCAAAGAAGTGTCAACTAGAGCACTCCCTTGGAAAACGTCGAATAGGGGATACATTTAACAGGCAACAAACACATCTCAGGGCTCTGGGCTGCTGTTGCTTTCAAAGATATACATCTGATGAGGTTCCTCTTCTGATTAAAATCCTCCAATGGCACCCCAAAACTGCATTCAAGGTCCTCATAATGTAGCTCTATCTTCTGACAGCTCCCATAAACTCATAATCCGCCAGCAGCAATCAACTGCTTGGAATCTCCTGAACACACCACTAGGCTTCTAACTCCATGCTTTTTGACATGCTGGAATGCCACCCTGCCACTCAGCATCCTCAACCCAACCCACCTCCAGCTTTAGAAGACTCTAATTCACCTTTCAAAAATCCCAGCTTCAGCATCACCTCTTCTAAACTTTTCCTGAACTTTAATCCAAGCAAATAATATTAACCTCTCATCCTCTGTGTTACCACTAGACCTTAGATACAGTCTACTATTTCATGATGTACAAGATTACAACTTACCTGATTACATGCCTATTTCATTTACTAGACTGTGGGCACCTGAGGGGCAAGGAATAGGTTGTTTCCCAGTGTCTGCGTATACCAGAGGTTTATTGAATTTAATCAAATGTGAAAATGTATAAAGCTGTTGCAGAGCTGACAGGTGGTAAGGCCCATAATGAGAAAAGTGATACAGACTAGATGGGTATATCTAGCAAGACAACTGTGTCAGATCCTTCTGAGAGAGAGACACGTTATAGAGAATATGAAGGGACAGTTTTCACATCACCCTCTGTCATGGGAGTTAGTGGTTCATGATCTCTGAGCTAGGCTTTTAAGTAGATGCATGAGTCCCTTTCGGCCAAAATGCAGTCATAGCTGTCACACATAGTTACCACATTTTCTACATGCATTGTCTATAAAGTTTTCCTGGTTATACAGAGAATAAAATGTTTCAAGATGATATATTTTTGGCCCAAATTCAGAAATTGGCTCACTTTAAACGTAGAAGACATTTCTGGATATTTTTTTCTTAATCTAGCAAACTTCAGGTAACCAGAACTAAGATTCTAGGGCCAAGTAGGAATGAGTTCTGTCATTTTTCTCTGCCAATTGCCCATTTATTGGGGGCCAATTGCCCGTTTATTGGGGGCCAAATGTCGCATCTGTAGCTTGCAACATGTTTCATGGTTTTATTTATTGTCCTTATCACCAATGAAGGCACTAACACACTTGGGGTTTTTTTTGTTTGTTTTTTTAGAGACAGAGTCTCACTCTGTCTCCAGGCTGCAGTGCAGTGGTGTGTTCACGGCTCACTGCAACCTCTGCCCCCCGGGTTCAAGCGATTCTCCTGTCTCAGCATCCTGAGTAGCTGGGACTACAGACGTGCACCACCATGCCCAGCTAATTTTTTTGTATTTTTAATACAGATGGGGTTTCATCATGTTGACTAGGATGGTCTTGATCTCCTGACCTTGTGATCCGCCCACCTCGGCCTCCCAAAGTGCTGGGATTACAGGCATGAGCCACAGCGCCTGGTGACTCATTTTTCTTAAAACAACTAAAGGCCTGGCATGGCAGCTCATTCCTGTAATATCGGCCCTTTGGGAGACTGAGGTGGGAGGATCGTTTGAGCCCAGGAATTCGAGACCAGCCCAGGCAATATAGCGAGATCTCATCTCTACAAAAAAATTTTTTTAAATTAGCCAAGCATGGCGGTGTGTGCCTGTGGTCCCAGATACTTGGAGGCTGAGGTACAGTAAGTTGTGATTATGCCACTGTACTCCAGCTTGAGTAACAAAGTGACAGCCTGTTCCAAAAAAATGAAAAAATAATTTAAACAACTGAAGACTACTAGAACTAGCCTGCGACTTTTTCTAAGATATACAAGCCAACCTGCAAGCAGTTAAAGAGCATAACAAAAAATTGCTCATGGGCAAGAACACATATCTCATGCTAATTTACTAAGATATAAGAATAGTTTCTACTGACAATTTATCTACATCAGATGAAAACTGACAAGCATGAAAAGAGGAGTCGAAGCATCTCTCACCAACTTTGGACAAAAACATTTTAGACACATATCAATATAAGAAGAATGTTTACTATCATTTAAATTGTTCTAGAATAACTACATAGTTTTAATAAATGGACTGTTAGGTCATCTGTAGCAGTAGCAGCTTTCATAAGCATTGCTAGTAAAATGGCAATTAATGGCTTCTTAAAGAACCATGCTTCAATGACTCAGGAAAAATCCCTCTCTGCCTTTGCCTGAGAGGTTTAGCTTCCTGTCTACAGATATCTGTGAAATAGGGCCAGGAAATCTACACGAGTCAAAGTTTAACACCCAGCTTTCTCATCGCATTTTCCATACCACCAGCAAATTCAGAAAGTCTTCTCAAAAGATCAAGTTTAAAGATATTTGAGATGGGAATATCCCAGACTAAAATTAAGACACTTATCGCGCCATTCTCTTCCAGATGGAAAAAACAGACAGAGGAAAGATTCCAGGCTCTTCATTCCACTGTGAGCAATAATTACAGGAAGACAGCAAATTACTTACTCAATCACTCGTGGCTCTGGAGCTATACGTACTACCTGCAAGGAAATAGGCAGATCTTACTTCTGGAACATTCTTAATCCTCACGGATACCGACTTACCGTATCTTCCCATTTCTGGTCAAAATAAAGCTAAAAACTATCCCTTTTCTATTCCAACTTCTCACTACCCCACCAGAGACCCTTGTCTCTGCACTTCTTAAAACTACTTCACATTTGCTAGCAGACAGTAAAAAAAATACAATTATTAATAGAATAAATCTTCCTAGCTGCCAGCAGCTCTGGAAAAATCTTCTTGACAATAAGATTTTTTTAAATAGAAAGTATACTATAAAATAAAGAGCTTTTTTTTTTTTGAGATGGAGTCTTGCTCTTGTTGCCCAGGCTGGAGTGCAATGGCATGATCTCGGCTCAGTGCAACCTCCACGTCCTGGGTTCAAGTGATTCTCCTGCCTCAGCCTCCCGAGTGGATGGGATTACAGGCACCCACCACCGCACCAGTCTAACTTTTGTACTTTCAGTAGAGACAGGGTTTTGCCATGTTGGCCAGGTTGGTCTCAAACTCCTGACCTCAGGTGATCTGCCCGCCTCGGCCTCCCAAAGTGCTGATATTACAGGCGTCAGTCACTGCGCCCAGCCTAGAGCTTTAATAATTATTTAGAGTCGTTACTATGGCAAGATACCCGACATTTTAACTTTTCCACGTTATTAAAAAGTAAATCTTCACTGTTTCCTACATTTTTTCTCATAGGAAAAAAGGGCTAAAAATCAGGCATTTAGCTGTAATAACTGAAATTTTAATCTAATTCCAAAGACGCTGAAGTGCAATAGCACTGAAGACAGCACATTTTAGGACTGCTGGAGCTCAAATAACCAATGCAAGCAAGCTCTCATTATGGTGTAACCTCCTTGCCAGAAATACGGAAATAATATGTAACCACAAACTGGGAGCAGACTACAAAGAATCCCCAGACGTAGAAAGGAACTGAAATACTTTGCATTTTGTTATGATTATAGTTCTTCTGCTCTACTATTCATGTGAATTTATTCAGTCATTATTTGGTCTACTCTGTGAATAACACTTTTCAAAGCAAACTTTTGTCATTATTGAAGAAAAAAACAAGAATTTACCTGCTGGGGTTCTTTGAACACAAACTCTCTGTCAGAGAGATGATGCTCTTTGTTCTTCCAGGTCTGACCAGGCTTCTGGTGGAGAGGGCTATTAGCAGTGGTAGCTGAAGCAAGAGAAAAGACAGCCTCAAACCAGGGGAAAGTCGGATCTCAGCACCTTCTACTGAGCAGCAAGGGCCAATAAAGCCTACTTGGAGACGACCTCTATGACATCTAGAAACCAGCTGGTAAAGTCAACAGAAGACCTCAACACACACTGAAAGGTTTGAGGGTGTGGACAAAATATGAGGAACACCAAAGACCTACCCTTAGCTCATCATTAACAAAATATCAGCCACATTTTAAACAACTCCTTGACATCAATTGAAATGGAAGTCCACTATAAACCAAAAGGACATAAATAAAAGAGAATGAGAATTGTGTACACACACACACACACACACACACACATACACACACACGATCCCTACAGATTCTTGCCTTTCTTGCCTGGCTGAGCAATGGCCTGGCTCTTAGCAGGGGCAGCCCAGGCTCCCTGAACTCGGGCTCGCCGTCTTTTTTCCTCCATGTTGACCAAAAATGCTTCTGCTCTTAGCTTTTGGAAGATTTTGTTCTTGCTTCAAACTACTCAATGGTATCTGTTTATTGAGACAAAACAAAATAGTGTTTTTAGTTAGGGTTGTGAACAATTACTCCTAAGGCATAATTTCAGGCAGAAGACTCTCAATGGCAATAGAGCTTCTATGCAAAATCAGTTTCTGTCATCACAACATTTCAATCAAGGGGCCTAAGTCACTTGGGGCTGCTGGCTTTAGCATTTACCTTTTGAAATCTTATCATAGTACTTTTGCTTCTTTCTCAAAAATGTGCATTTTAAGAAATTCTAAAATCAGGACCTATCATAAACCACATTCCTCTTAATAGTCCCCAAGAGTAGAAAATAAAGAAACTGTACTATTGCCATTTTCACCTACATGGACATTAAGAAATAGGCTAAGACTGTTTCCAAGCATATTTTCATATTCCATTATCACTGGCTGCATCAGACTTCCCTGAAAGTTTGTTCAAAACACCCATGGCCCACCTCTATAAATTTGATTTAGGATGGATACAGGTATTTGTCTTTATAACAAGGAGTGTAAGATTGACACTATTGCAGGCATGTATGTGGACCACACTCAAGAAATCTACAATAGGTAGAGTAATATTCAACTTTTAGTAAATTCCTGCCTCCAACTGAGAAATCCACCTCATAATGGCTAATAATACTAAATTGACATTTGTACCAATGAAAGTTTAGCCTACAGCAAATGCAGAAGCATGTACGGCTAACAAAATAACAAGGAAATTGAAGCCACGTGTTCCAAATCTATAATCCACTTCTTTATGCTTCTACCTAAGAAAGCTTCACACCTCAAGTTCTCAAAGGTAAAAGTTCATTCTATACTAATAGTTTGCTTAGCCTATAGATTTCCAGGTCCCATCGCCCACCTCTTCTGTTTCTCTAGAGCTAAGCCAGGCCCGGCAATCTGTGTGTTTAACAAGTTCCCCCAGCTGATAAGCATGTAATTCATTTCATTTAATAGGTGGGGAAACGACAGAGGCTGCCATCTGCCCAGAAGAGTTAATGACAGAATCAAATACCAATTCTCCAATCCCAGGAGCTCCGGTTTGACAATTTCTCTCAAATGAGGCCTTAAAAGTGTAACACGACAATTACCTATAGTCCCCGGAGAGGATACGACTTGCTCAAATTCTTGCTCTGTTCACTGGGGAGCCATATATTATTTGTCAGGGAACAAATGTTGAAAATACAGATTCCAGAGCCCCATCCCAGACGTATTCAATTTGTAGAGTCCCAGAATTTGTTAACTAACGCCATCCTCGACCCAGGAATTCTTAACGCACATAGAGTTTGAGAACCAGTGCTGTAATGTAAAGTACAAGGACTCTGGCGCCAGCCAGAACTCACCTTGAATCCAGATCTGTCACTTCCCAGCTGCATGGCCCATGGCAAATGACTTCACCTTTCCTGGCCCCGGTTTATCCTCAGTAAACAGGGGAGTCACTTCCTGCACTGTTGAGGTGCAGATTAAGTGAGCTTCGCAAGTAGAAGAGCTTGGTCCTGGATAGGGGTAGTTCCTTTTCCTAATTTAGATCCTTCTCTTCCAGGAGGCCTAGAATGAGGCCCAGGAGGTCACCCAGGAAGAGACCTCAGGGGTGGTACTCACAGCCCTAGCCCCGAGAACCCAGCGGTAAAGCGGGAAAGCGCACTAGCTGGCGGAGCCAGGCGCGCGGGTCGAAACCCGCTAGGACTTGGAGCAGCCCTCGCAGCCCCGGACGCACTCCGCGGTCTGTGGTCGGAACCTTAAGAGTGAAGCACCGACTCCAGCAACCCCCAATCACAGGCCGCGGCATCTCGCACTTCCTCTCGACATTACGCGGCGCCGCGGATACTTCCGGTGCACCATCCTCAGTCCGGGCAGCCCCACATGCCTCGCGCCTAGAGGGCCTAATCACCGAAGGTGCCGATGAGGGGATAGGGGTTGGAGCGGAGAACAGGGATTTAGAGTACGGTGGAGCGGTGTGAAGGGGTCGGGGTTTGGCAAAGGTGGAAATGAAGGCGTGTCTCCTACGTGAGTTCCTCGAAACTGGAGATGTCCAAGCATCGGCATCTTTGTGGCAGAAAGAACGACTGGGTGCCAGCGGGGCTGGATAAAGGGCGAGGGTCTTGGGGAAGCTGGTTTTGATGTGCTAAGCAAAAGGATTTGCATTTTATCCTAAAAGCCTCGGAGAGCCTGAGATGAGCCTCCTTTGTGTTCCTATTGCAGCCTGTGCACGCCTCCGATCAGAGCATTTACAGCAGAGCGTAGGACCACGCCTTAATTCGCCTTGGCTCTCTGCAGTGCTAAGCAAATTTTGCATGAGTGAACAGACCTACGTTTTGGCCCAGACGCCACCATTTACTAGGTGTGTAATCTAGGGCAAGTACTCCGCCTCTTTTTAAAATGGGTATAGCTCTTGTTGGGTGGATTAAAAGAGATAATGCATTTAAAGAATTTAGCACAATGCCTGGAACACAACAGATACTCAAAAAATTTAAAAAGAGCTCACCCTGTTTGAGCCTCTGAGGAACATCTTTAAAGTGGCCATGTTAAACCATGTACCTTACAGTATGAAAATAGCAAAAGTAGCACTGAATTGACAGTTTTATGCAAGTCATTCTCTAAGATCTGCCAAAGTATAGTCACTGTGGACATCTTTAAAATAAGCCTGGTATGAGTGTTTACCTGCAGGAAGCTCAATATTGGTACACCTCATCGATGTACCTATATTGTTGCTACTATCATACCTATTTTCACAGCACTCATTATTATTTGTTATACTTTGTGATATTAAAGGAAAAATGATTTATCCTAGAACTGAAAGGAGAGAAAATGCTAAGGTCAGACTACGATATTTTCTCCCACGAAGTAATTTGTCACTGTCTGCTTCTGGCTGAGGAACTTTGGCTGTATCTTCTAAAAGATGTCATTTCTTTCTTTTCAATGATTATAGTTTTGGAAAAGGAACAAAGAAGTCTGGATTGCGGAGTTCCTAAAAGTAGTAATTAACACTCTTCAGCCTCTAAGTAATATATTTCTCAAAAATCAATCCATGATTTACTTGCATCTGAAATCACTGCTTTTTTTTTTGCTTTTTTTTTTTTGAGACGGAGTTTTGCTATTGTTGCCTAGGCTGGAGTGCCATGGTGCGATCTTGGCTCAGTGCAACCTCCACCTCTTGTGTTCAAGCGATTCTCCTGCCTCAGCCTCCTGAGTAGCTGGGATTACAGCCATGTGCTACCACGCCCAACTAATTTTGTATTTTTAGTAGAGACGGGGTTTCTCTATGTTGGTCTGGCTGGTCTCGAACTCCCAACTTCAGGTGATCTGCCCGCCTCGGCCTCCCAAAGTGCTGGGATTACAGGCGTGAGCCACCATGCCTGGCCAAATCATTGCATTTTTTTTTTTAACAGAATCACCTGCATTTTTAACAAGTGCCCAAGTGATTCTGGTGCACAAAAATTTTGAAAACTTTTAGGGCACATGTAGATGACAAATTGTTCTGGTTTATTTGGGCCAGGCCTGAGGAGTTTCCCAGGACACAGGACTTTAATTGCTAAAGCCAGGACAGTCCTGGGCAAACTGAGATGGTTGGTACCCTAGAAAATGCAAGTATATTGTATTAGATGTTCTTAATGATCTTGGCATCCTCACTTGGGCCTTGATTTTCTTATTTCTATTTGCAGTATTTGGGTTTTTATCGGGAGGTGGTGGTAGAGACCATAGGAGAAGGAATAAAGACAAAGTGTGTTGCCAGTTATCAACCCATTGAGTCTCCATTCCAAACCCACCCTTCACTACCCTGCTTGCAATATTAGAAGCTTTCTCCCTTGCCTTTTAGCTCAATGGGCAGTAAGCTTCATCAGTAGAGGGTGCTGGAGGAACTTTAGAGGAGGAAGAAGCTGTTTTTCCTGGTTCCAGTGTGCTCTTCTCAGCTGGCTCTTTAGTGCAAGGTGGCCCACAGTATTTGACTACTCCTTGTGGGTTGAATTCCGAGGTTAGTTTCTCTTGTGAAAGTTAAGGTATCAATTGGGAAGGAATGGAATCCCAAATCTTGATATAAGCACTCTGCTTAGACCCGGATAACTGACAGTCTTGAACACCCACATCACCCTGAGCCTTCCTTGGCAGTGGAAGTAGCTTGCCCTCCTATGTCTGAGGACACTAGTTATTCTTTGCTTGAAGACACTGCTAAGCCCTCAGCTGGGGTAGATGACTTCAAAAGGGAGGCTCATTCTCTACAAGACCCACCAGAATTTACTTCCCCTTCTTCTGCCCCGTTGCCACAAGACCCTAACTAGGTTCAAACCTCATTAATGCTGCAGGTAGGCTGCTACACACTATAATCTAGAATAAAACAGCTTGCACACTGAAATAATTATACTAATTACACATACTTGGCTAATGTGTGGAATGTGTGGAAGTGGATTCTAAGTGTTTTAAACTAAGGAAGGCTGTATATAGTACTAGATCAGGTGTGGAGCCACTTACTAGAGTGCCTTTATAGACATTATGCTGACTCATGCAATTGGTAGTGACTCTAACAGTTTACTTGGTGGATTTACTGAGGATTTAACTCAACAGTAGTCTATAGTTAATACTGTTGGGATGCCAAGGCATGATGTGGAGGAGGGAACCCAAAGACTTAGAGGGGTAGACATGTTGGACTGAATTGATCAAATGTGACCTTGACCCACATGCCATAGACACAAACACAAAAACTATATCCCACAAGAAGAACCTGCTTTGTCTAAGGTATTGAGAAATACTTTAGACAAGGGAGCACTTGCATCCTTGGAAAGCTCTGTGATTGCTCTCCTTTGCAAGCCACGTATGATCATGGAAGATGCCACCATTGAGTTGGGCTCCCCGGTTTTAGTGGAGATGATGAGGCCAAGTGGCAGCACTTAATTGTTAAAGGTACAGACATCAACCCTATGGAGAAGCCAGGACATACCAGTAATCAGAATATGTTGGCCTATAAGGATCTTTGGTAGTGGCCATTGTGTCCCTAGGGATGAAACAGTTGGGCAGCCTATTACAGAGTTGTTTGATCTATCTAACAGAAAAAAAAAAAAACCCTAGGTCTAGTAGCCAAAAACCTCACCTGAGTGCCACACTGGACAGACATAGTCTCTCACCTAGTTTTTAGACAAGTCATATCACAAGCCCAAACCTCTTGATTGACAGGGAGGCCAGATCTCTTGGAGGAAGGACCCTGCACCATTGTCACAAGTATATACTGTAAATTTTCCTCCAAGCCTTCATCCAAATGAATGTAGCCATTTACTCAGATGGTTACATACTGGGGAAAAGTACCCCAGTCTTTTGGGGTTTACTGGGCACTGGCTCTGAACCAATTCCTGGAAAACTAGGACACCTCTGTATCCCACGAGTGAAAGTGAGGGCTTATGATGTTCAGGTGGTAGATGGAATCTGAGTTCAAGTTTGATTCACAATGGACCCAGTTGGTCCACAGATCCACCCAGTGGTTATTTCCCTAGTTCCTGAATGTATACAGATACTCCCTTGACTTATGATGGGGTTACATCTGATATAGCCATTGCAAGTTGAAAATACCGTAAGTCAAAATGCATATGCTACACCCAACCTTCCACCCAATGTGGAACATAACAGCTTAGCTTAGCCTGCTTTAAACATATTCAGAACACTTACATTAGCCTAAGCTGGGCAAAATAATCTAACACAAAGCCTGTTTTATAATAAACTGTTGAATATATCATGTAATTTATTGAATACTGTACCAAAGTACAGTTTCTACTAAATGTGCACCACTCTTGCACTATCGTCAAGTCAAAAAATCATCAATGTTGGTGACAACCCAAATTGGAAAAGAAAAAAAAAAATCATCAATGGAACCGTCATAAGTCAGGGACCATCTATAGTTGGATTAGTCTTATTTGGCAACTGCCAGAATCCTCAGATTGACTCTCTGACTCATAGAGTGAGGGCTAGTTGGCAGAAAAGGCTACGTGAAAACTCCTAGAACTTCCCCTTACTACTAAGATAGTAAATACTGGCAATACCACGTTCCTGGAGGAATTGCAAAGATTAATGGCACAATCAAAGACTTGAAAGAATCAGATGATAATTCTATCACATTCTCATTCCCATTTAATTTACTGTTGGCCTGTGCAGAAGTCAAATGGATCTTGGAGAATGACGTGGCTGTTGTAAATTTAATCAGGTAGTTACTCCTTGAGTCCAACGTAGCTGCTGTTCTACATGTGCTATCTTTACTGAGGCAGATAACATAACCTTTTGCCTTTAGTATGCAGCTCTTGACCTGGCTCATGCCTTTTTCTCCATATTAATTTACAAAAAACATTCTGCCTTGGTTGGGCACAGTGGCTCATGTCTGTAATCCCAGCACTTTGGGAGGCCAAAGCAGGCAGATCGCCTGAGGTCAGCAGTTCAAGACTAGCCTGGCCAACATAGTGAAACCCCATCTCTACTAAAAATACAAAAAAATTAGCCAGGTGTGGTGGTACATGCCTGTAGTTTCAGCTACTCAGGAGGCTGAGGCAGGAAGATCGCTTGAACCAGGGAGGTGGAGGTTGCAGTGAGCCGAGATTGTGCCACTGCACTCTAGTCTGGGTGACAGAGTGAGACTCTGTCTCAAAAAAAAAAGAAAAGAAAAGAAAAGAAAAAAAAAATTCTACCTTTACTTGGCAGGGCCAACAGTATACTCTCATAGTCTTGTCTCGGAGATACCTCAGTTCTGCTGTCATACTACAGGTCCACCTCTCATCCTGACATTCTATAAAACATCACACTAGTCAACAATAATGTTGATATTATGCTGATTGGATATGATGAACAGAAAGTAGAAAGTGTTTTTGATGCTTTAGTAATACATGTGTTAGCTAGGTGTGGTGGCTCATACCTGTAATGCCATGGGCCAAAAGGCCCATGAACAGAGTAGTCATGGTGGCAGGGAGGGAGGATATGCATGGGCTCAATGACGTGGACTTCCTTTTCCCAAAGCTGACCTGGCTAATGCTACTGCTGCATACCTAACCTACAAATAGCCAAGACCAATACTGAGCCCTCCGTATGTCACCATTGATTGGGTGACCATCCAACCACTTGTAGCAGTTTGATTACATTGGATGTTTTCCATCATAGAGAGGGTAGAGATTCATCTTCACTGGAATATGCTCATATTCTGGATAAGGATTTACTTATCTTCCTTGTGTGCTGCTTCGGCCAGTGCCACCATCAGTGGACTCACCAAATGTCTTATTCCCCTTCGTGGTACTCCCTGATCAAGAAATTCATTTCACAGCAAAGGAAGTACATCAATGGGCTTAACTTCTCACTCATTGGAAACAGTTTGGCTCATTGAAAGATGGAATGGCTTACTGAAGACTTAATTATGGCCCCAATCGGGAGACAATCCCTGAAAAGGTAGCCTTCTGTATTATTGGACGCAGTTTATGCTTTGAATCAGAGATCAGAACGTGGTGCTCTTTCTCCCTTAACCAGAATACATGACACTGGGAATGAAGGGTGAAAATGAGAGTAACCCCTTTCAGTAATATAATTATTAACCTACTTGCCTCCTGTCCCAGCAACACTGAGCCATGCTGGTTTGAAGGTCTGCTTCCACCGGTTGGGAATGCTTACACAAGGACTGTGTCTGGAACCAAAAGGATTTTCTCAGGTGCCTCTTGGTACTTTGTGTCCAGTAAAAAAAAACATAAAGAAAACTACAAAAGCAGCAACAACAAAACAACAGAATGATTAATAACTTGGATTAAGAATGAAGATCTGTGTTGTACCATCAGGTAAAGAAATCAGTCAACTGAGGTTCTGGCTAAGGGCAAGGGAAATATGGAAGAAGTTGTGGAAGAAGGCACCTGTGATGTCATAACCAATAACAGAAACAAAGACTATATGCTCTTTGTATGTTTTTTCTCTGCTAGTTATATGTATGTGCCGTCGTATATGAAAATGATGTTCTTCTTCTCTCTTCTCTCCATTATTTTATACACATATAGTTGGAGTTTACTTTTACACTTTAGTTTCTAGGTAGCAGAACATTCCGTAGGATTATGATTGAATTTGAAGAGTATTTAATATGGTCAGTGGTAGGAATGGTGACTGTTGGAATTTCATTTGGGGGGAAGCAGTGAGAGCGCCTGCACTTCTATGAAGGAGAGCGCCTGCACTTCTGTATCTTGTTAGCTGGAAACAGGTATTGTGTTGATCCTACAGAAATCCACTGTGTGTAGAAGGGTGGTGCATATGGAAAGTGAGTAACTGAAGGAGTGGACTCTGTGAATTATCAATCCTTATTAACTCTCAGCTCCAAACCCACCCTTTGTCGCTTGCTTGTTGTACTGGAACATTTCTCCTTTGGTAGCCAACCCAACAGTAAGCTTCATTAGTCAATAGTCCTGAAGGCACCCTGAAGGAGGAAGGGGCTCTTACATTTTTTTTTTAATTAGCCCTTATAAAAGAGGAACAGTCTCTTTTTCATGGTTCCTGTGTGTTCTCCATACTAGGTTAAATAATATCCACCCCCAAATTTACATCCACTCAAAACCGGGAATGTGACCTTATTTGGAATACAGGGTCTTTCCAGATGCAATCAAGTTGAGGGCAGAGTGGTTTAGGATACGTCTGAATCCAACGAGTGCTGTCCTTACAAGGAGAGGGAGATTTGGAGACAGAGGGACAGAGAAAGACAGAAGAGGACGCCATGTGAAGGTGGAATCAGAGCTTGGAGGGATGTTGCCACAAGCCAAGGAATGTCTGGAGCCACCAGAGCTGGAAAAAGTGGGGTAGGATCCTCCCCCAGAGCCTGTAGAGGGAGCGTATCCCTGCCAATACCTTGATTTGGGACTTTTGGTCTGCAGAACTGTGAGAGGAGGAAATTTTGTTGTTTTAAGCCATCCCATTTGTGGTAATTTGTTATAGCAGCCCTAAGACACAAACACATCTTTTCAGCCAATCCTGCCGTGCACCATGGCCAGCAGAGCTTGGCGCCTCCCCTGGGCAGCTTCCCAGCACCACCGTGAGTTCTCTTGGCACGGCACCCCAGCAAACTTCGCCATCCAGCAAAGCGCCGCCATGTCTCCTCCAGTGAGGTTTGGCTCCTTAGCCCCGGTAGATGGGAGCTGTTCCAGAGATGTTCCTTCCTCGCTGTTCTGCCTCAAACTAGAGGTAGAGGCTTCTGTCTACATCTGTTATGCCCATGTGAAAGGAAAATAAAATCTCAGGACCCTAATTCACTCTGCCAAAAGGAAAAATTAAACTCAAAGCTGAGTCATGCAAGAAGCTGCCTTTGCTTTTGTTCCCAGAGAGCTACAGATCAAGGTTAAATATCTCCATGGGTAGCTCCTCTATGTTTACCCTTTCTGATGTAAAATGCCAGTTTACTGGGTGTGAGATGAATATGTAATTGACTCTCCTCCTACCTGCTCCTTTTTTCTAGTATCATGTATCACCAGACCCTCTCTCTTTCCCCTCCAGCCCACTTTTCCCCTTTAAATATTAAAGCTCTCAAAATCATCTCTGGAGAAAGGCACAGACCACAGGCTTTCTGTGATTCCATGTTCTTTTCTTCCAGACATTTTCTTAACCTTGGCAAAAGTAAACATCTAAATTGACGGAGACTCGTCTCAGATACTCTTTGGTTTACACTTGTGTTCTTAGAGTTCTCTTTTGTCAGTAACCTCTCATTATGGTTAATATAGGCAGGCTGGTGTGCAGTGGTGTGATCTTGGCTCCACCTCTCAAATTCAAGCAATTCTCCTGTCTCAGCCTCTCGAGTAGCTGGGATCACAGATGTGTACCCCCACACCCAGCTAATTTTTGTATTTTTAGTAGAGACAGAGTTTTGCCATGTTGACCAGGCTGGTCAACTCCTCAAGTGATCCATCTGCCTTGACCTCCCACAGTGCTGGGATTATATGCCTGAGCCACCGCCTATTTCTTTCCTGTCCAAATGATTATGTAGCTTCTGTCTCCTGATTGAGTCCTGATGGCTACAGTGGGAATGTGGCATCAGGGGTCGAAAGCAAAGGCAGACTGCCTGGGCCCAAGATTGGCCTCTGTATGTCACCGATTTGCCTCTGAGTTGGGTCCTGGCTTCCTGGCCCATCGCTCTTGTGTCGCTTGCTCGCTCTTGTTTGCCCTCACCTGAGACTGGCCTCATAAAGTAGATGTTGCTGGTTGCCTTGCTTCCTGCTTAGAAGCCACCATTTCTCAGCATGTGGTTGGAAGGGCAACTGCATGAGAATCACTAGGGGATGCTGTAAAAATGCACATTCCGGGACCCATCAGGATTCTTGGTTAGTAGGTCTGGGGCAGGGCCCAGCAATGTGTCCTTTTTTTTTTTTTTTTTTTTGAGACGGAGTCTCACTCTGTCGCCCAGGCTGGAGTGCAGTGGTGCGATCTCGGCTCACTGCAACCTCTGCCTCCCAGGTTCAAGCAATTATCCTGCCTCAGCCTCCCGACCACCACACCTGGCTAATTTTTTGTATTTTTGTAGAGATGGGTTTCACTGTGTTGCCAGGCTAGTCTTGAACTCCTGATTTCAGGTGATCTGCTGGCCTTGGCCTCCCAAAATGTTAGGATTACAGGCGTGAGCCATTGAGCCTGGCAGCAATGTGCATTTTTAACAATGCTTCATTCTGTTTTGCCAGTACCTGCACCATTCTCTGTACCCTTTCCATCTGCCTGTTTTCCACAGGTGATCACTTTCCACTCAACAGTTATCTCATCCCCTGGATGGCAAAACTGATGGATGCTTTAAGCGCTGGTAGCTCTTAACAGTGATTCTGAGTGAGCTACACCCTGTAGCCTATTTTCAGTTGCCGATTTTCACACCAGGCTCTTGCCAACCATTCCCTGTTTCAATCATGTGCAGCTTGCGGAGCACCTGCTGCTGTATTCCTGAGAAAATCCAGCCCAAGGAAAATAATGGCACATCTTGCTAATAGCTCTCAGTGAAGGTGCTGCATAGAGAAATTCCCAGCCCATGTCTCACTGCCAAAGGTTTAGCAGTTCCCAGCTTGAGGGAGGAGGGTGGGAAGGGAACCTGCCAACCCTGCAGCATGTTTGCTATGAGGCTTTCAGGTCTCTGCCAACTTTCAACAACGTTGAAGGGTAAAGGACACTTTCCCAGACTGCAGACAGGAATGCCTTCTGTTCAATGCCCAGCATGATTGTAGATGCTGCAGGAGGTAAAATCTCCTTCCAGCGAACCACAGGGTAAACTGTGTGAGAAACAATTAAAAAACAGTGTAATTGGATGTGAAATTATGGAGAGCAGACAAAAGTCTGGGGAACAAGAGATCACTAGAGGTTATAGTCATTAGTAAAGTCATTATGGAGTATAGGGAATTATGTCAAGCTTTTAAAGTATGTAGCATTCAGACAGCTCGAAGATATTCTGATAGTTATATTACCCCTAAAAATAGCCGGCAACATATACACATTCTTATTTCTAATTAATAGCAAATAACATTAGTTAACATTTCTTGAGCGCTTCCTACGTGCCAAGTGCTGTTCCAATCGCTAACATGCCTACACTGATCTAATTTTCAGAGCCCAATTACACAGGCATTATTATTATTAAACCAATTTTACAAAGAAGACTGAACCACAATGCCACATGATGCCATCTGCCACTTCTCTGCAAATACATGCCAGAATGAAAGCCAAGTTAGAAAAGATAGGACTATTCCTAAAGTGCCATATGAGCCATTTCTTGGGACCTCATAGCTGGTGTCTTTGAGTGACTTCAGAAGAGAAGGGTTGGTAGCAGTGTAATCCAGCAGCCTCTGGGTTATTAAGCATTCCTGGTGGCTTTATCTAGATAGCTTAGCATTCCTCTGTAGAGCCGCTGAGTCCCCAGAACCATGAGAATGGCATCATTTTGAGTGTATGAACTATGATGTCAGACAGAAGACTTGGTTCAAATCTTAGCTTCACTACTCCCTTGGTGGGTAACTTTAAACAAGTTACTTAGTTTTCCTCATCTGTTGGACTGTATGAAGATTCACCCATACATTGATTCATTCATTTAATCTGCAAATATTGAGTATTGACTGCAGCCAGCACTGCGCTTCTTGGGAAGCTGAGAGGTGGAGGACTGCTTGAGCCCAGGAAGTCAAGGCTGCAGTGAGCCATGATTGTGCCCCTGCACTCAGGCATGGGCAACAGAGTATGACCCTGTCTTAAAAAACAAAAATAAAAATCCCAAACAAAGAAGAAAAGTAAAGCACTCTGAGTGAGAGCCACCAGAAATACAAACAATGATGGATTTAGACTCCTAAGAATTTAAGATATTGGTATCACCAGATATGGACCGTAAAATATCAATGTATTACATAGTTAGGTAAGCTTTTAGGACTGAATTTTTAAAATGAGCAAATAATAAAAAAAAACTATTAGGACTGACCAGGTAGGTTAAAATGAGAACCAAACAGATGATTTTTACCCCCTAAGACAGGGTCTCACTCTGTTGACCAGGCTGAAGTGCAGTGGTGTGATCATAGCTCACTGCAGCCTCAACCTCCTGGGCTCAAGTGATCCTCCTGCCTTAGGCTCCCAAGTAGCTGGGACTATAGGTGAACACTACCACCTCTGGCCAACTTTTTAATTTTTTGAAGAGATGGGGGGGGGGTCTTACTTTGTTACCCAGGCTGGTCTTGAACACATAGCCTCAAGGAATCTTCCCACCTTGGCCTCCCAAAGGGCTGGGATTACAGGCATGAGCAACCATGTCTGGCCCTAAATAGAACTTTTTAAAATGAAAAAAATTTTAAATTAAAATCGCAGTGAATAGTTTCAACCAGCAGATAAGATGTGAACAGTTAGAGAAATGGAGCACAGATATGAAGAAATTATGCAGCATGCGCTCAGGGAGACAAGGATGGAAAGTATGAATGTGAGATTAAAAGACAGACTGGGCCAGGTGCGGTGGCTCATACCTGTAATCACAACCCTTTGAGATGCCAAGGCAGGTGGATCATTTGAGGTCAGGAGTTTGAGACCAGCCTGGCCAACATGGT
>CAUYLG010044627.1:0-41357 GCA_963573385.1 Cacajao melanocephalus | reverse complement strand
GATGGGAAGGGGCAGTGCCACGGATACGGGGGGATGGGAAGGGGCAGTGCTGCGGATACAGGGGGGATGGGAAACGGCAGTGCTGCGGACACAGGGGGGATGGGAAGGGGCAGTGCTGAGGATACAGGGGGGATGGGAAACGGCAGTGCTGCGGACACAGGGGGGATGGGAAGGGGCAGTGCTGAGGATACAGGGGGGATGGGAAACGGCAGTGCTGCGGACACGGGGGATGGGAAGGGGCAGTGCCGCGGACATGGGGGGATGGGAAGGGGCAGTGCCGTGGATACAGTGGGGATGGGAAGGGGCAGTGCTGTGGATACAGGGGGGATGGGAAAGGGCAGTGCTGTGGATACAGCAGGAGGAGGGGTCTTCCTGGGGCACAGGGAAGCCTCTGGTCCCAAGGTGGTGAGGCAGGGACAAGATGTCTGGAGGGAGGGTGTCCAGGGTGGGTTTGAGGAACAGTCTAGGGCTGTGGGCTGGGGCAGGAAGAGGAGTCTGTTGGAGGAGGCTGCTAGGTGAGGTTCAAGGGGTCAGGGGCTTCCCTGTGCAGGTCCTCTGTGTCCCGGGGATACTCTGGCATTGAGCAGGGGAGGGACAGGCACCGACTCAGCTCCCACAGGCCTTCCGAGGCTGCCATGGAGACTAGGGGCCACAGGCAGATGCAGAGAGGCTGGCAAGGTGTCCCCCGAACTGGTTGGGCAGGCACTGGAAAGATTCAGGCCTTGAGGGTGGGAGAAGGGGTGGATCCTAAACAGACTCTGAAGGCAGAGCCCTCTGTGTGGGAGTAAGGTGTGGAGCTGAGGGTTTTGGCTGGAGCTGCTGCGGGGACAGAGGGGGTGGCCACTGCGCTGAGAAGGCAGAGTGGGGAGTTGGCTTAGGCAAGACCAGAGCACGACTGTGGGTCAATCAGGCTGGAAGCGTCCTCCCGTCATGTCTGGGGGCCCTGGGATGGGGGTGGAGGAGCCCGGAGCCACCAGCCAGCCAGACACGGTCTCCTCTCTGTTGCAGGAGCCGTCCCACCTGGAGCCAGCCTGGGGGCAAGCCAGGGCCCCCCAGCCCCCGGGATGACCGCGGCCAGCCGGGCCAACCCCTATAGCATTGTGTCATCGGAGGAGGACGGGCTGCACCTGGTCACCATGTCGGGCGCCAACGGCTTCGGCAACGGCAAGGTGCACACGCGGCGGAGGTGCCGGAACCGCTTCGTCAAGAAGAACGGCCAGTGCAACATTGAGTTCGCCAACATGGACGAGAAGTCACAGCGCTACCTGGCCGACATGTTCACCACCTGTGTGGACATCCGCTGGCGCTACATGCTGCTCATCTTCTCGCTGGCCTTCCTCGCTTCCTGGCTGCTGTTTGGCATCATCTTCTGGGTCATCGCCGTGGCCCACGGTGACCTGGAGCCGGCCGAGGGCCATGGCCGCACGCCCTGTGTGATGCAGGTGCACGGCTTCATGGCGGCCTTCCTCTTCTCCATCGAGACGCAGACCACCATCGGCTACGGGCTGCGCTGTGTGACAGAGGAGTGCCCAGTGGCTGTCTTCATGGTGGTGGCCCAGTCCATCGTGGGCTGCATCATCGACTCCTTCATGATCGGCGCCATCATGGCCAAAATGGCGAGGCCCAAGAAGCGGGCGCAGACGCTGCTGTTCAGCCACAACGCCGTGGTGGCCCTGCGTGACGGCAAGCTCTGCCTCATGTGGCGCGTGGGCAACCTGCGCAAGAGCCACATCGTGGAGGCCCACGTGCGCGCGCAGCTCATCAAGCCGCGGGTGACCGAGGAGGGCGAGTACATCCCGCTGGACCAGATCGACATCGACGTGGGCTTCGACAAGGGCCTGGACCGCATCTTTCTGGTGTCGCCCATCACCATCCTGCACGAGATTGACGAGGCCAGCCCGCTGTTCGGCATCAGCCGGCAGGACCTGGAGACGGACGACTTTGAGATCGTGGTCATCCTGGAGGGCATGGTGGAGGCCACAGCCATGACCACCCAGGCCCGCAGCTCTTATCTGGCCAATGAGATCCTGTGGGGCCACCGCTTTGAGCCTGTGCTCTTCGAGGAGAAGAACCAGTACAAGATCGACTACTCGCACTTCCACAAGACCTATGAGGTGCCGTCGACGCCCCGCTGCAGCGCTAAGGATCTGGTGGAGAACAAGTTCCTGCTGCCCAGCGTCAACTCCTTCTGCTATGAGAACGAGCTGGCCTTCCTGAGCCGTGATGAGGAGGAGGAGGCGGACGGAGACCAGGATGGCCGAAGCCGGGACGGCCTTAGCCCCCAGGCCAGGCATGACTTTGACAGACTCCAGGCTGGCTGCGGGGCCCTGGAGCAGCGGCCCTATAGACGGGAGTCAGAGATCTGAGCCAGTCTTGGCCAACGTGCAGCATCCACCCCCCGCCGGGGAGAGGCCCCGCCATCCCTCAGGGGCCCCGGGTTTGAGCAGAACGGGCCCGGTGCCCTGGGTTGCAGACTCAGTAGCGTTTTAGTCGTTTTATGTTTCTTTGCAACAGCCTCAGGAGGTTGGCCGGAGAGGGGGCAGCCAGAGCGGCAGTCCCCGGCCTCAGAGGCTATCGCAGGCTCAGGGCAAAGAAGTGGCCTCCTGGGGGGCCAGGCCGCGGGGGCCAGGGCCTCTGCCTGAAGATGGAGCTGCCGCCTGCGGGGAGGCAGCTCAGCTCGATGGTGGGCCCAGCCTTTGCTGTCCAAGGCTGGCCGGCTGCGGTGCTCCTTGCTGGTTTTTAACTTGGGGAGAAACACCGGGTTTCAGTTTTCTTGACCTTAGCTTGGGTGAGACTGTTTACAAAAAAAAAAAAAATTACCATGAGATTGAAAAAAATTTTTTTAATTCATAGGGGGCAAAAAGGACAATTAGAATTCCATGGGTCTGCTAAGATGCAGCTGGCTGGAGGCTCCAGAGGGTTCCCCGAGGTGGGACCGGCCTCTCCTCGTGTGCGTGGGCACTGCAGCTCCCGGGCAAGCAGGGTGCTCGGGGACCGCACTTCGTCGAGCTCACCAGCCAGCTGGGCTCTGTTTGTGACAGAAAAATCAAGACCATGTTAAGGATCGTAATAAAAGCTTTCTACTCTCGTTGGGGTGGTGGGTGGGGGCTGGGAAGAAACTGGTTTGAGCTTTTAGAGTTTGACTTTGTACCTTAGAGATGTGTCTCAGGGCCAGCATGGGACCTGCCGTCAAGGGTTCCCCCCCAATCCCTGATTTTCCTGTTTTGCTTCTCCCTCCATTTCTGCCCAGGCCTCCCCCGCTTCCACAGCGAGGGGCCGGGGCCGTTAGGAACCATAGGCCGGGATGGCTCCTTGGGAAGGGAAGTTGGGATCCCAGGTTAGGAGGAAGCCGGCAGCCCCGTCCCCACCGGGCCCACAGCGAGTCGTGCCTTAGAGACTCCGGGTTGTCCCATTCTTACTGGGCTCGCTCGTCTACCCCCGACCCTGTCCCACTCCGCCCCCCACCCCCATACCTCCACTGCTGCTGTTCCTGCCAGCCCCTCTGTCTGCCTTGTGAAGGTGGCAGGGGCCAGACCTGCCTGACATAGGACCACATCCTGTCCCTTCCTCACCTGGGACAGCACAGTGGAGTCCAGGTGGGACACAGCCAGACCCTGGTCAGTGTTGAATGGCAGAGGAAAGATCTTAGGAAAGGAGAGGAATTGTCACCCACTCCCGCCAACTGAGATGACTGGGGAGTACCATGCTCATTCAAAGCTGCATCAGAAACCGGCCGAGGAACAGAATTCCGGCTGAGGCTTCCGGGGCCACTCCTCCACCGCCCTCCCCCAGGTCGAGGCACTGTGGCACCCTTGTCAGGAAGAGGTTTGGGGTTCCCTTGTTGTCACTGGCCGCTAGCTCTGCCACCCCATCTTGTTCTTGGCAGCTGGTCAGGCCGGGTCCGGGATGAACCCAGGCCCTTTCCAGGGCTGCGGGGAAACCTGCTCTCCTCTAGCCGGGCCTCTCCAGAAGCCCGTGAGCAGACAGCCCGTGTCTCTTGCTCCATCTCTGCCCCTGAGACAGCTCAGAGCCAGAAGGCACCAGGGACTTTCTGGCCCAAGAGGGGAAGTTGAGGCAGAGAGCAGCGAAGGGGTCATGCAGTGAGCAGTGGGGTGCGGGAGGGAGAGAAGGGCCGGGGGCCTGGGGTGGGGGCCCCTGCCTCTTCCCTCTGCCTCCTCCCCTCCTTCCCAGCAGCTGAAGACTCAGCCCTGAGGACTCGGTCGATGGAAGTCAAGACACCCGATCCCCAAACCCTGGGTATGCCTGACCCAGCCTCCTGCCCCAGCTTCGGCCCCACCCTCATTTCTGATATAGAAGATTCAGCCGAGGCAGCTCTTTCGTCTCGGGGTCTGCCGAGGGTGCCTCAGCTGGTTCCTGCTCCCAGGCCTGGCCCCGAAGCCTAAGGGGCTTTCTCAGCCTTGGTCCTGGGTTGTGGGGTGAAGTCGGCAGGGGAGAGCTTGGTTCTCACTTCCACCTCCCTGATGGCCATGCTGAGGGACAGTGGTGACCCCGGTCACTTGGTACTGGTGTAGGGGCCTGTGCCCTTCCAGGGCCGGTGAGCCAGCCTTCTACTCTCCTGACCCAGAGCTGAGTCTGGTGGCCCCAGGCCTACCTCCTGGCCCTCTCTGAGGTCTGCGCCCACGCTGCCCGGCCCCCACCCAGCAGGAGGGCAGCCTAGCGCCTCATCTCCCACAGGCAGGCGGATGCTTGATTCTCCTGTCCTCTTTCTTCCTTCCCCTGTATTTATTTATTTACTTATTTATGGCTTGTGCTAAAGACCAAAATAGTCTCCCTCTTTAGTGCACTTGAAGCGGGAGGGCGGATGGGACGAGCCAGGAGCAAGGGAGACTTGGCCCCTGGGGAGTGTGTGTGTGGAAGCGTGTGCCTGTGTGAGCCTGCGGGCATACATGGGTGGCGCACACGTGCACACTCAGCTCTTCACGCGTATGACTGGGTCAGTCATACAGGTGCGTGATCTCTCCGTGTGTGTGTGTGTGCACGTGGTTATGTGTCTGTCTACCCACTGGTGCATCTGTGTGCAAGTTTCCTACGATGGGGACTGTGAGGCTGGGCACCCACCTGTCAGGTTGGGCACTGGCCACAGACAGTGGCACAGTTGAACCCACCGGTCCCTGACCCTCTGCCCTGATTACGCACGTCTGTGCCTGAGTAGAGCTCGTTTTCCTGGATGAGGTACCTAGAGGTGAGCGCGTGCATCCGGCTCGTGTGTAGGTGGCTGTGTGTGCGCCCATGTGAGCCCATGTGCTTGAGTGTGTGTGTGCAGCCCGAGTGTGCTGCTCAGAGCACGGTGGCTGCCCCCTGAGCCTCTACTGGTGCTGCGCTGCCCGGTCCCCGCCCAGAGGGTCCTGGGGGGCAGGGAGGAGCCACTGTTGGGAGGCCCCTGTACAGGGTGTCTGCCCTGCGTGAGGTCATAGAATGTCAAATTATTTTAAATGGTGAAACCGGAGAATTTTCATGTTATTTTCAATACATAGCAGTATCTAAAGATGTAGGCGATGAGACTAGACCACATTAAATGCATTTTGATCTCTTTGAGGTCCCCTGTGTCGAGATGTGTTGTCTGAAGTTCCCCTGCATGGCTCTGCAGCGTGCTGGGCATCCGCCGGTCTTCCTCAGCCTCCGCCTTGGTGGGGGGTTCCTGGGGCTTCCTTATGGGTAAGGGTGGGGCACAGTGGCAGCTGTTGGGAGAAACAGAACGTAGCCTCCTCGCAGCTCCCAGTGGTCTCCAGCAAGCACACGGGGCTTCTTCCCGTGATGTCACCCCTCCCAGTGGCGGAGCCGAGCCTCCCGCCTTCCCTTCCTTCTGCAAGGATGTGCTGAGTACTTGCTGTGCAGCAGCGCCATCCCCAGACTGGGGGAGGCCGACCTGAGACCGGCAATCCCTTTCCCAGGAGGGGAAGCCTTGCTTCAGCTTGTAGCAGGCAGGGGCTGAGGAGGAGTGTCAGAGCATGCCAGTGTCTCCACTGAGGTGACCAGACAAGCCCGGGTTGGGGTGGGGGAACACACATGCCCAGTTTTGGGAAACTAGCTTTCATCTGTACCTTGAGGCTCAGCCTCATGTCCAAGGTCTTCAGCAAGCGCTTGTGGGGAGAGAATTCCTTCCCTTCCCAAACTATTTCCGTGAGTGGAGAGTTCGCCACTCCTCTGCATCAGCAAAGGGCTCAGGAGATCCTCTTTCTGCAGGATTTAGATGATGATTCCAGATAACCCTGGATGAGAAGCCCCCGCCCAACTCATTCCCGGGTGATGATGCTGTGCATGGCGGGTGTGGAGCAGGGGCTTGGGGTCTAGGGCCCCAAAGGTCACCAAGGCTTCCCAGTGGGAGCTCCCTTGGGTTGGACCTCTGGTGACAGGGGGACCCTGGGGCTGGCTTGGTTTGGTGGGGACCTCCCCTCTTGGTTTGGTGGGGAGCCCTCCTGGCACCCCAGTAGCAGAATCTAAGCTAACTGGGGTCAAAACACGATGCCATCTGTCTCCACTCCACTCAAGCCCTCTGGGCCATTCACACAGCACTGACTGATACACATGGGCCCCAGGGGCATGAGGCCCTTGCTCCTGTTGGTGCTCAGCACGTATTTATCATAGAGTCTCTAGATGTCCTGTCCTGGCTGTGCTAATCCCGCAAAGAGCCCTGGGTCAGAACCCAGGCCATTCATTTGCTGGGGGACCTCCAGTGAATTCCTTTCCCCATCCAGCTTCGGTCTCCCCATCCAGCCTCAGTCTCCCCATCTGCAAAAAGAGGGTGTTCCTAAGAATGGCCAGCTGCCAGGAGAAAGAAGGAGGAGAAAGAACTCCGATGTAGTGAGTGCTCCGCGGCGGTGGCCCTCTGCTAAGGCATATTACGCTGGCACTGCCAAACCTCCCGAGGGGCACACAGAGGCGCCACGCTGGCTCAAGGTCACAGCAAGAATCGCACAGACCTGAACCCAGGTCTGTGTGACTTCCACACATTTCCCTGCCTCTCCAGGGGTGATGTGAGCCCAACCTAGAATCTGCTTTAAAACAGGTAGAGCTGGGGTGGGAGTGGAGACCTTGTGAGTGTTCATTGGGCGCCTGTGAACTTGAAGTTTGAGATCTGTCAGGCCCCGCCCTTGATCTTGGGTGGGCCCCTGCCAGCGGGCCTCAGAGGTGCTGCTAACCTGTTTTAGAGGAGGTTGGTGGAGGGAGGCTGAGGGACTTGCTCGGGACCCTCACAGGATAGTTCCTCAAGCTGGGATCTAAGCCAGGCCTTGGGCCCTTGGGTCAGCTGACCCAGATGCTGCCACCCTGCTGGGCACTGGACCCTTCAAGGCCTCCGCCTGCTGGTGGCCGGGGTTGGGCTGTGGTCTCGGCCAGTGGAGGGATGGCCCAGCTGGGGCCTGCTCCAGACTTATCTCCACTTGCCCTTCCTAAAACCAGCCTGCAGGGAGGACCCCCACAACTCGAGAGGAATCATAGCTGAAATCAGAGCTGCCCGTGTGTTCCCCAACAGCAGTGGGGGCCCCCAAGGACACACCCCACCTCCTTCACCCTACTCTCCACCCAGCACCAGAGTGGTCTTCCTACAACCAGAATTAGGCCTTGCAGCCCCCTGCCTGAAACCCTCCCTGGCTTCTCCCCAGCAGTGGGAATAGAATCCCAGCTGTTCCCTGTCCCCTTCTCCTCTGCAAGCCTGCCCTGTGCAGCGCACCCCTCCCTGCTCTCCTTCCCACTCCTGCCCCTCTGCTGCGGGAACCCTGCCCCTTGAGTTCCTTGGTGTTCCACATGTCCCCCCACCCCAGGACCTTAGCACATGCCTTCCCTCTGCCTGACACTTTCCCCATGGGTCTTAGCAGACACAGCCACTTAATTTTTGAGTCTGGGCCTTCCGGGACCCAGTATGAGGGTGGCAGATGCTCCCCGTGGAGGCGGCCGTCACCCCCAGGCTTGCTCTCTGCTGCTCTCACTGGGCTGTGAGCTCTGTGGGGCAGGGACTGTCCTCTTGTTCCCCGCTGGTGCCCAGTGCCAAGAGCAGGGCACGGAGGAGCTCCACGTGTGCTTGGATGTGGGGTGCGGGCCCCTCGGGCATCTCTCCCACACAGAGGGCTCTGCAGGTCTTACAACCTGACCCCCTCTTCCCACTGACCCAGCCTGAATGAGGCCCAACCACCGGCCACACCCAGGGGAGAGCAGCCCAGCCTGGGGCAGCTGGAACCGGGAGCCAGGAACGGAGCAGGTGAGGGCTTTGTGCTAGAGGCGATTTGAGCCCATGAAAGGTCTGGGTACACCACCCGCTTTCCTCCTTGGTGCTGCCAAGAAAACTCAGAAGGTGGTCCCTCTTGCCTGTGCACAGCTGGACTGGGACCTGGATGGCCTGGCTTCTGGACTCTGCCCTTCACTGTTTATGACTGGCCAACTCTGGGCCTCAGTTTCCCTCTATGAAACAAGAGTTCCATGTTCCAACAAGTATTTATGAGCCACCACCGTGGGCATCAGGGGCTGGGTGGGGAGGAAGCCTGGCCCAGCAGATGCTGAACAAGGGTCTGGGCCCATGTCCTCTAGAAGTGGGGATTGTGGAGCAGGGGACAGTTAGGGGAGAGGATAGCAGCTGTGGCAGGAAGGAGCCAAGGAGGGACGTGGGTGCCACGGGAGCCCAGCGCTGTGGTCCTCCGAGGAGTGTGAAGAGGGTCAAGGGGTTGTCTTTCCTTAGGTGTGTGTGGGGAGGTGGGGGCGGCGGCGGCTGTTGCGCTCATCAGTCAGTCCTCGCCTGCAGCCACCCTGGGAGGGGAGGTGGCTCCTATGGATCCATGATCAGGGAAGGGTAGCGGCCAGATGGGCAATCCTCCCAGGAACTGGGATCTGGGTGGCCCCAACCATGTCCGCTGCAGCAAGGGGCTACAGAGCAGCATGCTTGGCTGGGGTGGGCGGGTCACTGAGATCCCGAGGACCCTGCGCAGGGCCTAGCCTCAGTCCTGTTCTGAGCCCCTCCCCGGCCTCCACCATAGCCCTCTTGGGAACGTTAGCCCTTGGGAGCAGGACTTTTTGTTCCGCTTTGTTCATGGCTGGGTCCCAGCCCCCAGAACTGCAAGCGCTGGCACCCAGTGGGCACTCAGCAAATCCTTAGCTGCTCCAAGATGTGAAAGGACCTCTGATCCAGAGTCAGTGCAGTGTGAGCTCGTCCTTGGGGGGCCTGGGACCCTGCTGCAGGGCAGGATAGGGTGGGAACCACCAGTGACCGGGAACAGGGAGGGACGGGGCCCACAGGGGGTCCCAGGGGCTCCTCTGCACAGCTGATGCCGGAGGTGCTGGGGAGTGGGCCACATGAGCAACCTCAGCCTCGGATTAGGTACCCACTGACCAGGACCCACTGTGCTGTCAGAATAACATTTCAAAGGCAAAAAATAAAACATGTAAGGTTTCAAAGGAAATCCACTTTATTGAAATGCAGTTACCAAAATATGAACAAATACATTGGTGATACACCAATGGCCCTACTTCCTCACGGACCTCCTGGTGGCCCCTGCCGCCCTGGCTGGTGAGCACAGCCCCTCCCAAGGGGGCCGGCAATGTCATAGGGTGTGAGAATGCCTTCCAATCCGTCGGGGACAGGAAGGCAGGCACTGGGCAGTGCTCACCTTTGTCTGTAAAGGAAGAAATTGCAAAACGTCTCTGAGAGTGAGGTGGAGTTGGGATGGAATCCTTCTCCTTTCCCAGTGCATGGGCCTGAGGCTTAGCCCCAGACCCTGAGAAAGTTCAGGCCACAGGGGCTGGGCAGGCCAGAGTAATTTCTTGAACTGGATGCTGAACCTTGGAGTCCTCCAGCCTCCCGGCACTTCCCCACCTTCTGCTCAGCCTGAGGGAGGACAGGGTGTTCTCCACGGGGCACCGGGACAGTCCAGGGTCTTCGCTCTGCACGTGTTTGGAGGCTGCAATGGTGGGTCGTGGGTTTTGCTCCATGGCTGTTTACAAGGCACTCCCTCCGTGCTTGGCCCAGAAGCCATAAATGCTCTGAATGCCACGGACAAGCGAATAGCAGGAAATGAAAGCTGGGGGTCCTGTTGGGCATGACCCTACGCCAGTCCTTTGAGGACCCTGAAGACCTTGGCTGCAGTAACTTCTCTGCGCCTCAGTTTTCTCCTCTGTAAAATGGGGACAATAAAGTCACGGGTAAGAAGTAGGCAACTGTCCATGACGGTGCTTGGCACGTGGGGGCTGCCTGAGCACCAGCTTTCCTCTTTTGCTGCCATGATCTGGGGGACAAGCATCCCAGGCGGGGCATCGCTGGACGGGTGCTCCGTGGCTGAAGGTGAAAGGGAAGGCCAGTGGGGCTGGGCCAGTTAGAGCCAGGGAGGAGGAACTCTTTGGGGTCGGGGCTGGGATCTGCTGACTCCAAGTGTGATGGGAGCAAGAAAACCTCAACGTGTTTGACTTTCCAGGATCATTCCTGTGGAGGTGGGCCAGGGAGGAGGGCCCTGGGGCCAGGGGGCTAAAAGTGCAGCCCAAGAAGGGGCTGAGGGAGCATCACGGCATCCAGACTGCTCTGTAGACTTGGGCTGGAGCAGCCAGGTGGATGCGGAGGACTAGGGAGGAGAGGTTTGGGCGGAGCGATGGCCTCTCTGGATGCTTTAAAATGCAAACAAAGGCACAGCCACTTTGGAGGTTGGTTTGCAGTTTCTTGATAAAGTCAAATGTACCCTTGTCAGACGATCCAGCCACTTGTCAACTAGGTGCTACTCAGGAGAAATGAGACTCATGTTCACACAAAAACTTGTACGTGGATATTTATAGCAGTTTTACTAGAAATCACCCAAACCAGGAAGCGGCCCCCATGTGCTTCACCTGGTGAGGGGGGCAAACAAGCTGCGGCCCCCGCTGAGATGGAAGTGTCCCGAGCAGGGAGAAGGGCGGATATTGACACCCGGCACCACAGGCGTGTTCCGAAGGAAGTGACTGAGTGGAAGGAGCCAGACCCTGCCGCTTCCTGCTGTGGGTCCCACGCGTGTGCGTGGAAGCTGTGAACTTGGTTGGGGGATGGAAGCACATCCACAGCTGCCAGGGGCTGGGGGTGGAGGTGTGGCTACCACGAGGGACAGGAGGCCGTTTTGGGGCTTGGTGTCGTGATGATGACTACACGAATATGTGCGCTTTGTCAAGACTCACAGGACAGTGCAGAGCAAAGGATGAGTATAGGTAAATTACACCTTAATTTTTTTTTTTTTTAGGCCAGGTACGGTGGCTCACACCTGTAATCCCAACACTTTGGGAGGCCAAGGCGGGCGGATCACGTGGTCAGGAGATCGAGACCATTCTGGGCAACATGGTGAAACCCTGTCTCTACAAAAAATACAAAAATTAGCCGGGCGTGGTGGCGTGCATCTGTAGTCCCAGTTACTTGGGAGGCTGAGGCAGGAAAATCGCTTGAACCCAGGAGGCGGAGGTTGCAGTGAGCTGGAATCACGCCACTGCACTTCAGCCTGGTGAAAGACCAAGATTCCACCTCGAAAATAAAAAAAGTTTTTTGTTTTTTTTTAAAAGGGGGAATTGGCCAGGTGCAGTGGCTCACACTTGTATTCCCAGCACTTTGGGAGACGGAGGCGAGTGGATCACCTGAGGTTGGGAGTTCGAGACCAGCCTGACCAACATGGATAAATCCCATCTCTACTAAAAATACAAAATTAGCCGGGCAACATGCCTGTAATCCCAGCTACTTGGGAGGCTGAGGCAGGAGAATCACTTAAACCTGGGAGGTGGAGGTTGCGGTGAACCAAGATCTCGCCATTGCACTCCAGCCTGGGCAACAAGAGTGAAACTCCATCTCAAAAAAAAGGGGGGGGGTGGCTGGGGAGAAGAAAAAGAAGTTGCCACAAAATACTTGTATGTAGAGCCACCAACCTGTCTGGATTTCAGACACATTGGAGGAGAGGTCAGGTCTGCAGGTTGAGACTGGGGAGTCACCAGCTGAGGACAGAGTGGAGAGATTAAAGACACCAGACACCGGATGCTGAGGATGTGGCGGGGCGAGGCTGGGGGAGGGCACAGGGTCAGGAGGCGTTGGGAATGACAGAGGCAAATTGACAGGAAGATTGACACACAGATAAAAAGAGACAGTCAGATGAGCAGAAGGACAGGCAGAGAGACAGACGTGGACTAAAAGGCAGGCAGAAAGTGGAGGAGTCGGAGACACATGTCCACTAATTGAGCAACAGGTAGACAGAAAGACGGACGCCATGTAGACAGAAAGGCGGACGCCATAAAGACAGAAAGGTGGGTAAGGGGATGGATGGAGCTCAAGGTAGCTCTCAGGTGGACACAGACAGAGGTGCAGACAGCTGTCTTGGCTTATGAGTGCATGAACAGCCTGTCCTGAGGTTTTCAGGCACTCTTCTAGATCTTGGATCTATGGCGTTGGCATTGACTTACGTCCTCTTTGGAGCCAGAGATGACTCCTGTAGCTCAGTGCCCTGCTCCGCACTTCCCTTCGGCTGGGCCGGCCACGGCTGCACCGGTGGCTGCGGAAACCCCTCGTGGCAAGGACCCAGGAAGGCAGACTGGGCTGCTGTGTGCCCGGGTCATTTCCTAAGCTGTGAAAAGGGTGCTCTCCAGGTGGTGTGGGCCGTGCAAAGGCAGGAAAGGGTTTCAGCGCATATCATCTGGAGTGGGGTGTGTGCTGGGGAGCGGGGAGGAGGACAGAGACAACAGGAAACTCTGAGCTTGCCTGAGGAAGACCATCCACAGGGATTGTGAAGGACGGCTCATATTGGCGGTATTTTCATTAAAATGTGTAAAATTCATTATTGAAATTTTCCTTCACTGACTGAAAATAACCCCTGACTTACAGAATATTTTGATTTCCAAGTTACACTTTACCCTGAGTTACACAGCAGGTGCCTCCATAGTGATTCTGCACCCCAGGCCCTTCTAGTGATTCTGGAAGCCACCGGCTGGCCCTTGGCTGAAATGACCCAAATCAAAAGACCCTACCTTTCTGCTGATGGGCGTTGGGGAGACTAATCAGTGAAGAGCTTATAGACAAGAAGAAGGAATGCACATTTAATAAGGACAAACATCAGCCCAGTCCCAGGCCTGGCCAGCTCCCATCAGCGTTCCGTCCCCGTTGCTCTGAACTGGCTGTGACCTGCACTTTCTCTGGTGGTCATGCCTGGGAAATGAAGGTGCGGGAACATGCAGGTGAGCTGGGGCATGGAGCCACATCTGTTTCTAGAACATTCATGCTAAGGGAGGAACAGGGTCTGCATTGGAGAACGTGGGGCCGGTGGCTGGAGAAAGGGAAGCAAGAGCCAGTTTTAGTATATCCCTCGAGTGCTAAGACATTGTCAGCTGACCTATGTTGGGATGTGGTACATGTAGCACTGTCTGTCTTTAAAAAGGGTTTTTCTGTGAGGGCTTGCGATGAAGGCACTCTGCTCAGAAAATGGCAGAGGAAAGTCATGCCCCCAAAAGGAGCCGTTAGTGAACCCCACTTTGGACTCAATATTGCCATTTCCATGATGTCCAAGGGCCAAACAATGTGAACCTCAAAACGAATGTGGGAACAGAATACTTCCTGCTCTTCGACTGTTTGAGCACATACGTCAAGCTTTCCATATTTTTATTTTTTTAATTTTTGCCTGTTTTGGGTTCAAGGGGAAACTTTCATGATCATTGTACCCTCAAGCCATTTTCCTGGAATGTGTCTAGGCAAGGGAATCCAACTGGAACCCGTGGAGGCCAGGAAAACGCTAGTCATTGGGATGTGTTGCTTCCTCTGGGGACACCGTAAGGGGAATCAACGCCAGGCACCTGGTGTCTGGCTTTTGCACGTTTGGTGAATTGACAGGACTCCAGGATCTGCAGCAGGCCCATACATCCTTGAGGAATACAGTGAAGCCTTTTGTTTTTACCAGCACTCAGTTGGCCAAATATCTTTTCTGGCAATGAGATATCAGAGGACACAGTAAAGTCACTCAAATCAGGGTAAAAAAAATAACAAAATTTTCCTTAAAATCATGTTTATGGAAGGTCCAATGGGGTCAGGTTAGGTAGTAAATAACAAGACAGAATGAATAGTTCGCCGAGATTTCCATTTTAAGCTTGTCTTTTCCCCTTTATGTTTCATTATTTACTCATTGTACATTCACAGAAATACATTTGCTAAGCAAGGAGAATGATATTTGGAAGATAAGTGATCAAATAGTGTCTAAACTAGTTCTAACAACTGACAACGCCACCAGTAACACGGGCTCTTCATTCAACTCTGGCAACAATTCAGCATCTATTCATCAGTATCTCAGAGGCAAGAATAAAACTGTCATCTCTGAAATATTAAGGCGTATGTTCAAAAAATGCATCTTTAATTTTTTTTAAGAGACAGGGTCTCGCTGTGTTGCCCAGGCTGGTCTTGAACTCCTGGCCTCAAGCAATCCTCCCACCTGACCCTCCCAAAGTGCTAGAATTACAGGCGTGAGCCACCACGCCTGGCCATCCTTAATTTTTAAGACTCCAAATTAAGTTTGAACAGACTGATACATATAAATCAGTTGAAGCATGTTTCTCTTTAAACAAGGGAACTTACGAAACAGAAGGATTTTTGTTTCGTGAGCTGAGAGGTAAGAAAGCCTTATTTGACAGTGTGCTAGGTACCCATGATGGCAGCGTGAAGACACAAACAGGAGGCATCAAAGCTGTTGTAACGTGCAGAGAACACGGTTCTGTAGGGTCGAAGGAAGGCTTTCTTTGTGCTCTTTTCAAGAAGCATAGTATTCATGATGTGTGAACGTGAAATGAAATCCAAGTGTCCTTTGGCACAGAACCACACTCGTTCTTCGTGAACTGTCGATGGCTGCTTTTACAAAACCATGGCAGAATTGAGCAGTTGGGACAGAGATCATATGGCCTACAAAGCCTAAAATATTTAATATCTTACCATTTATAGAAAAAGTTTGGAGATCTCTGATGTCAGCTCCAAGAAGCAGCTAACTTTGTTCTGTGCACAGACATTCTGGCTCATAAGGAAGGCATTTATTGAATTTGTAATGGATGAGTGAACAGACAGATGGGTGGACGGATGGATGGATGGATGGATGGACAGTTCCCACACAGTGTTGGAGCTGAACAATGGTCAGACTATAGATTTATGGCAGCAGAATCTACAACCTTATGGGAGCGTATCCCACAGGTTTCAGCCTCTTACTATGAAGCAGGCTTTGAAGAGCCCGAGAGTGGGGCCCTCCCAGGAAGAAGTGATAGATGGGGAGCAGGTGGTGCTGATGGAAGGGGCTGGGTAGGGTCTGTGGAGGCCACCACAGGTGAGGAGGATGTGGAGGCTGCAGGCGCTGGTGGACAGGAGAAAGTGGGCATTAGATGCCACCCTGTACGACGTGAGAACGCAGAGCAGTTCCTGTGATGAGGCTATACCTGAACTCCACTTTCTAAATTGCATTTTCTGTCCCTTTCATCCAAATCATCCCCCACGTATCAAAGGACTTTTCCATCCCCATCCTCCTGTGCTAGCCCACCAAATGCAAGGGAGCTATGTGCCTCATGCTATGGCTGTGCCCCACCCCCATTGATATGTTGAAGCCCTAACCCCGGTGCCTCAGAATGTGACTGCATTTGAAGATGGGATCTTTAAAGAGGTAATTAAAGTGGAGTGAGGTCATGAGGGTGGCCCTAATTCAATCCGACTGATGTCCTTACAGGAAGAGATTAGGATGAAGATACGCACAGAGGGTCAACCATGTGAGGACACAGGGAGAAGACGGCTGTCTACAAGCCAGGAAAACCCTGAGATGGCACCGTTTCCCAGGATCCCTGTGGCAGACTGACTGCATTTGATCACTTTCAGGATGAAGAGGGCAGCAAGATGCTTTCCCTGGAAGAGGCGCTTACTCTGAATACGGGCTTACCTTCTCCACCTGTAGCGTGTCCATGGCAGTACGATCTGTTAACCACAGACCTTCTCACCATCATTGGTGTCCCACCCAGAATTGCTCTGACTCAGGAAGCCACTTTTTATCAAAGGAATGTGGCACTGGGTTAGTGTCTGTGGAATTCACTGGTGCTGCCATGTTCCCTGCCTTCCAAAAGCAGCTGATCTGGGAGAATGGTGGAATGGAGATTTTTCTCGTTGAGGCAAAGGAAAAAGAAAATAACTTCACTTGATTATGACTTTCTCTCAGTAGAAACACTATATCGCCAAATGCTGCAGACACTAATACGAATGGATGACAAGGCGGCGGGTCCTTGCCAGCACACTCAAGCAGGGTCAGAGAAAGCACATTGCAGTGGGTGGAATCCTGGCCCCTGAATTATCCAGGCCCTCACCCCTGACACCTGGGAATGTTACCTTACACAGAAAGGTCTTTGCAGATGTGATAGTTAAGGTCTTGAGAAGCAGGGGATTAGGACAGATTACCCAGGTGATCCTAAATGTAATGGCAAGTGTCTTTATCAGAGGGAGGCAGAGGGAGATTTTACTACAGACAGAAGAGGAGGTGGGCATGTGACCTTGGAGGCAGAGGGTGGAGGTGGCCGGCAGCCACCAGAAACTGGAGGAGGCGAGGATCGGGGTCTCCTGGAGCCTGTGGAGGGAGCACGCCCCTACTGACACCTTGATTCCAGCCCAGGGAGGCAGGTTTAGGATTCCTGGTCTCCGAACTGTGAGGGAATAAATATTTGTTGTTTTCAGCCACGAAGTTTGTGGTAATTTGTTACAGCAACCACAGGAAATGAACATACCCATGCCAAAATTAATACATGGATTCCATTTTATATTCTTTTCCAACCTTAAAACAAAGCCCACAAGTGCGTCCAGATTTTCTTTATACTTCTCTTTGTGCATTCAGTTCAGTAAATGTTAAAAAGGGTAATACATTTATAACATGTGATGCCAAATTGCATAAAATTGACCAGACTAAAGGGGAAACTTTACCATTTTATGAAATAAAATATAAAATATAATTTACAGATCACCAGCATTAATTTATACCATGTTCTGGTTAGGCTTCCAAATCCTGCTGGCAATTCTATCCTGGAAAAATATCATGAACCAAATAGGAAAACTGGTATTCTAAATACACTTGCTTCATGTGACACATTTCTTGTGTGTGGATGTAATGAGAATTCAAAAAAAGAAAAAAATGATGTGTTTTTATTCCTCCCTTTATTGCCAAAATTTAGGCGGTAAAAATGGGCACAAAAGTAGGGAGTTGAGATGGATTTAGAAGAGGACAAGGGGAAGGCAGGCAGGGCAGAATTCTAAGACGAGGGTCAAAGCCCCCACCCTTCTTCTTCGTGGTGACCCTGGGATGTGATGCAATGTCACTCCCGTGGTTATGGCACATTACACGGCAAAGATAATTTCTGCACATGCGGAGATAGAGGTTCTTCTCCTGATGGCCTTCAAGGGGAAAAAGTCATGTTGTGGGGACAGCCACCTGGTGGGGAACGGATAGGCTTTAACTGTTCTTTAAATGTTTGGCAGCATTCAACAGGGAAGATTCTGCCTATTCTAGGTGCTGTAGTTTGCGTGTTTGACCCCTTCAACTCTCACATTGAAATTTATCCCCAGTGTTGGTGACGGGGAGGTATTTGGGTCACTGGGGTGGATTCCTCGTGAATAGATGAGTGTCTTCCTTCAGGGTGAGTGAGCTCTTGTTCTACTAGCTCCTGAGAAAGCTGGTTGCTAAAAAGAGCCTGGCACCTCCTCCCTCTCCCTTTTGCCTCCTGTCTCGCCATGTGACCTCTGCGCACACTGGCTCCCCTTCACCTTCTGCCACAAGTGGAAGCTTTTGAGGCCTCACCGGAAGCAGATGTTGGTGCCATGCTTCCTACACAGGCTGCAGAACTGTGAGCCAAACAAATCTCTTTTCTTTATAAATTACCTAGCCTCGGGTATTCCTTTATAGCACCACGAAAGATACTAAGACAATCAGTGTCTTGGATAAGTGAAATCACACAAGCTGTGGCCTTTTGTGATTGGCTTGTTTCACTCAGCATCATGTTTCCAACATTCATCATGTGGCAGTGTGCATCAGGACTCCTTTTTATGGCTGAATAACAATCTATTGCAAGTTTAACCGCATTTGACGCGCTCCTTCATCCGTTGCTGCACACTTGGGTTGTTTACCCCTGTTGGCTGTTATGAATAATACTGCTATTAACATTGGCATGCAAGTATCTGTTGAGTCCTTATTTTCAGTTCTTTTGGGATTATACCTAGGCGCGGAAATGCAGGGCCATATGGTAATTCTATGTTTAACTTTTTGAGGAACCTCTGTACCGTTTGCCACAGCGGCGGCATCGTTTTACATTCTCGCCAGCAAGATACAGGAGTTCCCATTTCTCCACATCCTGGCCAACACTTGTTATTTTCCACTAAAAACATTATAGGCATCCTAGTCGGTGTGAAGTGCTACCTCATTACGGTTTTTATTTTCGTTTCCCCAGTGACAAATGATGTGAGGATCTGGTGGCCTGGCGGGCTGGGGTATCTGCTGGGCTGGATGGCGGGGAGGGTTCCCCTGCCTCCTTCTTCCTCTCCTCGAGCTCAGGATGTTTTGTGACCATCCCATAGCTCTGTGAGGTGGGCCTGAACTCAGTCAGAAGAACACATTCTCTGCTCAGTAGCCGGAGGCAGCTGTGAGCTTCAGACGATGAAGACGTTTCTTTGGTTTCCTCTCCATTTTAGAGATCCCTGGAGCTCTGGTTCCATTTTTTCATTTGTATGGACTTGGGATCGTCTTTCTGCCATGTCACTGCATTCTGTGCTGTCCACCTTTGCTAGTCTGGAAAAAACGTGTACACGAATCAGGTAATGAAACCGAAGGGCTGCCCACTAAAGCATCAGGCTTTCACTTTCCTTTCCCAATCCCCATCTTTCTAAACCTATTATTGGGATGGAAAGATCTGGGGATGAGAACTCTTGGGGGATTCGAACATCAGTAGTCTAGAATAGGTTGAGCAGGGACCACCTGCTAGGCATGGGGCAGGCTTCCAGTGTGAAGCTCCACACCAAGGTGCAGGCTGAGGACCAGCTCCCCTGCCCCCTGCCTCCCGCCACCTGCCCACTGCCGGAGTCTCTGGGTCATGCCATTCCCTGTTGGTGGGCTGGGCAGGATAGTGCTGCTGGTCTCCGGGAAGCTGGTAGGACTCACAGGAGCTGTCCTCAGGGGCTGGACCCTGCAGAATCCAGCCTGCATGTGCCTGAACAGCTGAGATTCTGTGCCCTGCAATTCAGAAACCCATGTAGAAAAGAAACTCTTTATTTGAGATTGGTGGAGAAGAATCAGAAGACCATATTTTTAAAATCGAGTATGTATATATTTATTTTTTATTTAGTTTTCCACCTACACTACACACAGGATCAATCAATTTTAAAAATGAATAACACGGAAATGAGACAGATGTCCATGAAACCCATGTAGGATTATTCATCACATGATTCCCAATCACACTCTCTCAGGATCTCAAAATCACCAAAACGGACCTGCCTCCTGGATTCCGTGGCAAACAGGCCGTGAGAATGTCCCTTCTGGTTCTACTCACAGGCTGGCACAGGCTCAGCAGGCTGCAGAGGGCAGCGAACAGGTCAAGAATCTGTCATTGGCTCAGGAGCAGCCAAAGAGACCCTTAGCCGTGGCGGGAGACATAGGCGTGCAGCACTCGAGACCCCTCGCCCAGGATGATGAGCAGGTCCTGCCCCCCAGTTCCTGCCACAGGGTCCACCAAAGAGGACCTTAGTGTTAGTGCTTTCCTCTCCTAAAGACAGGGAAGCCTTGGGCAGAGCCCTGGCCCACTGGGCATCAGAACTGTCCCTGGAGCAAAGGGCATATGGACCCCTGGAGACAAGTGAGCCATTGCCTGGAGCCTCTAGAGGGGAAGGTCACAGGCAGAGAGTAAGAAACCAAGCAACCTTGCAGCCCCCACGCCCAGGCTTCCAGGGAATGGTTTCCCGCCAGGCTCTGACAGCCCGGACCAGAGCGGCAGGGCCATGGGCCATGCTTGGCGGTTCCCTTGAGTCACCCAGAAAGTCCTCCTTCACCCCCACTCCCAGCAAAATGATGGCCTTACTTCTCACTACTAGCCACGCCGAGTCTTCCTGAGGGGATGCATTTCTTCACCAAGGACGAACGCTGTGTTTTCCTCTCTCTGCTGAGTCTGGGGGAGGTTTAGAATATCCCAGAAACTGGAGGTGAAGGAAAAGGTTGGCTTCAGCTCTTTCAGAGAGCCGGCTTGGACTTCTGGAAACTGACCAGCACCTGGCAGGGGGTTTGAAGCAGCGTGGCACACCTGTGGTCATCCCAGGTTTCTTCACTGGTCTCTGCGAATACTGCCTTTAGAAAACAAATGCAAAACAACAGCAAAAAACCCCAAGCACTCAGGGACTTAGAAAGTGAGAAGATTCATCAAAGGACAAGCGTCAGGACCTGGTCTCGTCAGTCCTTCCGTGTCCTCGTCCTACCGAGCTGCACAGCTGCCAGGGTGCGTGGGCTGCACAGGAATCACACGGTCACACTTCTACTGTTCAGTCTCCAGGGCAAAAAGAGACCAGAACCTTTACATATCCCAAACATGGAACTACGATTTGGGAGTCTTGAGGTTCTAAGTTCAGAAGGGTGAGGAACAATGGCCATGACTGGATATTAGGGAGGAGAATTGTTTTCACGTGTTCCCTGAGACCCCCCACCCACCCCACCTGGAGGCCGGGGACAGCAGCACTGCTCCCTGACTCTTAGCTTAGCCTCAGCTCACCCTGAGCTTCCCCTGTCCCTCCCCGTGTGGGAACCCAGCACTCCTGGCCCAGCCTGTGTCTTGACAGCAGGGAGGGCGGCCAAGGGGCAGGCAGGGAGGGCAGGGCCCCGGTAAACCTGGCAGTGGAAGGAGAAGCTGTTACCAGGTGGGGCAAAGAGCAAAGGGAGCCCCACAGGTCTTCCAGTAGCACTGGCTTGCTGTCCAGCCACTGGACGGAGCTGATGCCCTGCTAGGGACGTGGAAATTAACCCGTAGCCCACCAGCTTCCCCACACCACGAGACAGCCCTGTCTGAAAGTAGGCATACTTACCTTAACACAAAGCTTACACACACAGGCAAAGGAACTGGCAAAGCTAATACAATTTTGAAAAACAAGGCCAGGGGAGATGGCTCACGCCTGTAATCCCAGCACTTTGGGAGGCTGAGGTGGGCAGATCACTTGAGGCCGGAATTGGAGGCTGGCCTGGTCAACATGGTGAAACCCTGTCTCTGCTAGAAATACAAAAATTAGCCGGGTGTGGTGGCATGCACCTGTAACCCCAGCTACTTGGGAAGCTGAATTGATTGAACCCAAGAGGTGGAGGTTGTAGCGAGCCAAGATCGTGACACTGTGCTCCAGCTTGGGCAACAGAGTATGACTCTGTCTCAAAAAAAAAAAAAAAAAGAGAGATAAAAAGAATAGGCTGGGTGTGGTGGCTCACACCTATAATCTTAGCAGTTTGGGAGGCCAAGGCGGGTGAATCACGAGGTCAAGAGATCGAGACCATCCTGGTTAACATGGTGAAATCCCGTCTCTACTAAAAATACAAAAATTAGCTAGGCGTGGTGGCACACACCTGTAGTCCCAGGTACTTGGGAGGCTGAAGCGGGAGAATTGCTTGAACCCAGGAGGTAGAGGTTGGGGTGAGCAGAGATCGTGCCATTGCACTCCAGCCTGGGTAACAAGAGTGAAACTCTGTCTCAAAAAAAAAAAAATAATAAAGTTGCCCCTGTTCAACACTTACTATACAGCAAATAAAGACTGCACATAGGCAGAGGGATAGACCCCTTGAGCAACAGGATGGAATGCAGACCCCGTTACAAGTGCCCAGCTGATTTTTGATAAATGTGCAAAAGCAATTCATGGGAGGAAAGGTGGCCTGTCATGTGGAAGTAGGGAAATTGCACGTCACAGGCACAGCAAGCCGGCAGGCAAACAGAGAACCCTTGACCTAGACTCTGAAGACTCACCTTGTACAAACATTCACTCGATGTGGATCACGCACTTCAGTGTGAAACGTAAAGCTGAAAAACTTCGTGGAAAGGGATTCTAAAGGAAAAGTTAGGTATCTAGGGTTAGGTAAAGATCTTTGAAGACTTGACCGCAAAAGCATGAGCTGCAAAGAGACACGGATACATTGGAAGTCATCAAAATAAAACCTCATGCTCCATGAAAGATCCTCTTAAGAGTATGAGATGACTAAACACAGACCTGGAGAAAATATTCACTCCTCACGGATCTGACCCAGGACTCATATCCAGAACATATAAAGAACCCTCAAAACGCTTCAGTAGCTTGACTGGGCCATGATCAGCCTCCTGGTCTCCCCTCCTTGCCTAGAAGTTCCCAGGCTCCTGCGAGCCCCTTCAGAATTAGAGAATCCTGGGAGGTCCCTGGACTCTCCTTTCTGCATGCATGACAGGAAGGGGGACCCGGGCAGGAATGTACAGACGCCGTACTCGTGCTAATGGAGTGGGCATCTATTGCATGAGACACACCACACGCCACTGCTCAACAGCACAGAGACTATGGGAAGGACAAGCTGGATGTGCCACACAGGGCAGGGTGCGGTCCAGAGTGCTGCCATGCTCTGGGGTCTCCTGGGGAGACGGCAGGCACGTCCAGCTGGGAGGAGAAGAGGGCTTTCAGAAGAGGAGGAGGGACGGCTTTCCAGGGCTAGGGCCAATGCCTTCCTCATCTTCCATCTCTCCATTCCGCATTCTTCCTCCTCACTCACCACAGTGGTGGGGGCTGAATTCCTGAATTCCTAAGACTCACCTCTCCCGGGAACTCGGTGGCTGTCCTGTCCACCTCTCCGATGGCTCCTCCCATCCCTGGCCACGTCCACCTCTGGATGCTTTTTCCATCACAGAGTCCCACACTCGCGACTGAGCACCTGCAAGGTTTAGAATCCTGCCGCCACTGGCCCTGGGCTTTGACTCCCCGGGCGGAGGTCTCCGCAAGGACATCAGCAGAACTGAGCCGCAGGAGCGCCGCCCACCCACTGATGCAGGGAGTTGGAAGCAGGATTTACACAAAGATATTCTAAGACAACTCATAGGAGTAAACCAGTCTCTGTGGCCCACGGAGAGAGGCTCTGGACACGTGGGGCCATGGAGAGGAGATGAGAGCAGAGGCTGAAAAGCAGGAACTTTCAATGTTTGTGGTTTAAATGGCCTGACTCAGCAGGACCCCAGGGGTTCCAAGTCAGTTCCTGGTGGGGCCCTGAATAACCCATCTCTGCAGGCAGTAGGGAGCCACTGCAGGTGTGGGAGGGAGGGAGGGGCATATTGAATAGTGGGTTTGAGAGATTCCTAGGTTGTTTTCTTCATACTCTCACGATGGGGTTAGGTGAGCAGCCTTGGCCTCAACACCACTCCTGCCCCCGCCGTTGCTCTCAGATTCTGCCTCTGGGTCTTCAGGCAGAGACGCTGCTGCCCAGGAGAGGGCGCTTGATCTTCCAAGGGTTCCCGCTGCTCAGAGGCACACAGTTTAGCATATAATTAGAGCAGGGCACAGGGAATACAGTGCTAGTTCCTAGGAAACATTTCCTCTGGGCGCAGTCCGCTGCCTATGCTGCAGTGGCAGCCGTTGGCCCACCCACGGGCTTTGATATCACACATCCATTTTAGACCCTTTCTCACAAAGGAATGAAATGAAAAGAAAGTTGAATGCAAATTAAGTACACTCTGCAACAGCCTCGCTCTCAGGGTTTCCTGGATCTACAGCGCAGAAACCTTTCAGACATCACGCTGACTACAAAGCACTCATTGGAATGATTCTTTTGCCAACTATTCAAAGAAAAGAAGCTCAAAGCATTTACAAAGATTCCAGAGGGTGCAAAGAAAGCCTTTCTATTGCTGGGCATAAAGCTATCACAAAGCAACAGGGCTGTGAGGGTCCCCAGAGCAAATTAGTACGTACAAAAAGGGTAAGTTGTTCCCTTCCACTGGAGCTAGGAACACCTTGAAAAAAAGGAACGACTGGGGTTGAAGGTAGCTAACTCCATTATATGTATCTATAACACACACACACACACACACACACACACACACACACACACACACACACACACACATGCGTTTTGCCAGATCTCAAATATACTGGAAAGTGTCTTTACTAAAGCTTAACATACAGCACAGCAAATGACCGAGTGACCCATGAAGGCTACAAAGCCTGGACATTATCCCAGCTAAGTGTGGGAATCTGGTGTATGATAAAATTGGGTGCATGTCAAATCACTGAGGAAAAGATAGACTTTTAAATAAACGGTGCTGGGAAGTCTAGATGGCCGTCCTGAAAACAAGGAGATCGGGTGCATATCTCACATGTCACACAAGATTTCCAACTGATTGGAAATTTAAATGTGGAAACTGAAGCCACGTAAGAACTAGAAGCAAACATTAGTCATTCCGTGAAAACCTGGGGGTAGAGAAGGCTTTTATCATTATTCTTCAAAGAATCGGATGCACTCACAGAATGAACTGGCAAATTCATGCGTAAATATTAAACAAAACCTTACATGGCCCCAAACGCCATCAATGATAGCAAAATACAAGGAAGAAAATGGAAGACAATGTTTGCAGCAGATAGAAGGTGAATCTAGCTAATATTTAAAACGTCTTGAAATTTACAGAAAAAAAAAAGAAAAATGTGAATGGTCCTTACAGCGTCTTTGAATATTTGCAGCTCAGATGCGGAGACCCTTGGGAATCCTGCTGTCAGTCACCTGCAGGAGGAAACAAAAATTCGACCACTCAGTACTGTGGGGTGACCCCTACAGTCCTCTCTGGACATGTGCTGTTCAGACTCAAACCCAGTCCACACTCCAGGGGTACAGAAGAAGCCTGGTGAGGGTGGGAGGGGGCAGTGAGGGCCCACAGAACGTTCCAGTCCGCCAGTCGCCCACCCCGAGGGCTGGGATCCTAGGCACTTGGTGGCTGCAGAAACCATGGTGGGTGTTTGGATGACCCTGCCTGGGCCCGTGTCCAAGGATGCACATGATTGCCTGCAGTGATTAAAACAAGGCCAGGGAGGCGTCACCTTGGTCAGGGAGCAGCAGGGGGCAAATTGGAGCCCTGGCTGGGCAAACGGGGGCCTGGGCTGACTCAGTGTGACCCAGGATGAGTCAAGACTGAATGAGTCAAGCGTCCAATCCTCTTGCTGGTGGGTCGGGTCACATCCCCTCAACTGGAAACAGGGCAGGCTCTGAGACAGCTGTGCCCACTGAAGGGTGGGGAAAGATTCACCTGCTGGTTTCTGGCCCAGGACTCAAGACACTGGCACCTTTCCCTGCCTGTCTCTTGGAGCTTTCTCTGCATGATCCCTGAGCCTCCAGGGAAGAAGTCTGACCACCTGTGACCAGCAGGCTGGAGGCTAGGTGCAGGTGCTCAGGGGGCAGCCCTTTCAAGGCACGAGTGCAGCCATCCAGCTCTGAAACCAGCCCAGACACCACTGAAAACTGTCATGCATCCCCAGTGGAGACCACATGAAGCAGAAGAATCTTACAGGAAGGACTTGGGATTCCTAGAAGTATTCTTGGTATGACAGTCATACAAATCCATAGAAAGACACGCAGGTATTGTCATGATTGAGTTTGTTTAATGGAAACAATGGGACTAATTATAAATCTCATTAAAAGACATGAGCGAAGACTGAGGACCAAACTCTTGTATATGTTAAGCGTGTGTACATAGATCTTCTCTTTACTTAGAACTCTTCAGGAAATTTGTATGAGAAACGGCCAATGACTATCTCTTGGAATGAGAGCCAGAGGTGATGGATGGCATTTTGTTTTGACTTTACACACTCTTTACTATACGATCATTTTACACTAAATACACATAATAAAAATAAAATCTGACAATTCACATAAATATGAGATTCACAGTATGAGAGAGAAATACCTCTAGAAACAAAAGAGACCCAGGGAATTGCATCACGTGATCCAATTCTGTCACTTTAAATTTATCTAAAGGAATTGTGCACCTTTGCTAAGATTTCTAAATAATGTGATTCTTCTCATTTCTCTATAAGGGTGACGAATTGGAAACATAACATTGATCCCACATTGGATCTTGTATGAAAACAGTGGACTATCTAATGCAATGATGTGTATATTAAATTTGCTTACATAATTAAACATATCAAGGACTTAAAGGGCGGAGTATGATCGTCTGTAATCAGAAGTGCTCACAGGGATCTCCACTGTCGACTGAAGATTTGAGCCTGCGGCCTTAGAGACCAAATCAGTGGGCTGGAGTCTAGGCGTCACTCCTTTTTGGAGCAGGTAACTTTAACTTTGTGTCCGTTTCATTGTTTATTTAGCACTGCTGCTACAAACGCTGAAGAGCAATTGATTCTCACTGGTGCTTTTCAGGGGCAGCCGGTGTAGGCGAAGGTGGGACGGAGGAAGGTGGCATTTTGGGAAGGAAAAGTGTTCACTCCCCAAGTGGTTTGATTTTCTGGGGCTGTCTCTTTGACACCAAAGATGAACCCTTACTGTTTGTTTTCTAGTTCTCTAAGCTCCCTCTGAGAATCACAGGTTGAGAATTTTTTTGGTACTAGTACTAATTATAATAAACTTTTGATTTTACTGCCAATTTAAAAAATTGTATTCCATTTTCCTGCATTCACAGTAGCAAATCTGTGAACAGATGCTTTGCCTGTCTTGAATATGCTCTTGTTCTATGTATTCTGCTTTCATGAATCTAGTTATGCAGTGTTTAGTTTTTACCGTTTATTGATTACACATACCATTTCAATGAAAGCACAGTTTTTTGAGTCTTGAAGGAGAAAAGGGCTTTCCATAAGTAAGGCAGGTGGGAGTGAGATCAAGTTAGGACGTTGACCAAGAATGGTTTACACAGCAAAGCAGCGCTTACTACTACAAATGTGCTTGCGGGCATCTGTCTGGCAGCCTCCTCAATAGAAAAGCTCCTATCCTGCTCTTTATGTGAATGTCTTTAACGCCTCACTCCATTTCCCTGGAGATGTGGACTTTCTCAATTTTTTTCACTTCTGGCCACCTCGTGCAGATATTTCCAGGATGGGGAATCTTTATTCTTGTTCCTGCCCAAGTCCATTCCTGGGTAGCTCTGTTATAGTTTGGAGGTTTGTTTTCTCCAAATCTCATGTTGAAATGTATCCTCAGTGTTGGAGGTGGGGCCTAAGGGGGGCAGATCCTTCATGAATGGACTTAATGCCCTGCCTCAGGAGTGTGTGAGCTCTTGAGTTCTATCAATCCCCAGGAAAGCTGGTTGTTAAAAAGAGCCTGGCACTGCCCCCCATCTCTGTTGCCTCCTGTCTCAGCATGTAACCACTGCACAGGCCGGCTCCCCTTCCCCTTCCGCCACAAGCGGAAGCCTCTTGAGGTCTCACCAGAAGAGGAACAAATGCCAGCACCATGCTTCCAGTACAGCCTACAGACCATGAGCCAAACAGACCTATTATTTTCTTTATAAATTACCCACGCTCAGGTGTTCTTTTATAGCTACGCGAAACCGACCAAGACAAGCTCCCTTCCTTCGTTTGTCCTAACCGTTGAGACATTTATTTTCTTGGTTTTGTTTTTCTTAATTGTTTTTGACTTTGCCTGGTCTTCTTCGTCAGTCGTAATCTATATTTAGGAGCATCTGCTTCACCGGGATAAAATATTCACTAATTTATACTTTTATTTTCACCCACATTTTAAAAAGATACAATTCTCCCTTTTGTGGTAGCAAATGTAGGAGATTTTCATTACTAAAGGACATTTTATACATTTTTCTTACCTGAATTGATTCATATACTTATTTCTAACTTCCTATATGGATCGCTTTCTCACATTTTCTTCCCTTAAAGAATGACTTTTGTAGTTCTTGAAAGATGAAACGGCTTTTCTCAGAGACTGTGGCAGGGAGACAGAGCAGGGGAGGGCTGGGATGGGAAGGTGCATGACACACCTCCTCAGCTGGCTCCTGGGAATGAAACAAGGGGCTGTTTAAATACAGACACACTTAGTGCCATGAGAAAGGTAAAACAAACAAACAGACAGACAGACAGACAAACACCACAGGCATACCTTGGCGATATTGCAGGTTTGGTTCCAGGCCACCACAATAAAGAGAGTCACACAAATTTTTTTGGTTTCCCAGTGCATATAAAAATTATGTTTACACTAGCCGGGTGCTGTGGTTCACGCCTGTAATCCCAGCACTTTCAGAGGCCGAGGTGGGAGGATCACAAGGTCAGAAGTTCAAGACCAGCCTGGCCAACATGGTGAAACCCTGTCTTTATTAAAAATACAAAAATTAGCTGGGGGTGGTGGGTGCCTGTAATCCCAGTTACCCGGGAGGCTGAGACAGGAGAATCGCTGGAACCCGGGAGACAGAGGTTGCAGTGAACTGAGATCACGCCTTTGAGGTTGATGGCACAGTCGACACACAACATTTATTGGTTAAATTTGCCATCTTATATGGACAAGGTTCGTGGCTCAAAACAATTACAATAGGAACACGAAAGGTCACTGATCACAGATCACCAAAACAGAAGTAACAATAATGAAAAAGTTTTAAATATTGTGAAAATTACCACATGTTCTTTATCCAATCTGTCAATGATGGGCATTTAGGTTGATTCCATGTCTTTGCTATTGTGAACAATGCTGCAATGAACATTTGTGTGCATGTGTTTTTACAGTACAGTGATTTATATTACCCTGGGTATATAAATCCCAAATGGGATTGCTGAGTCAAACGGTAATTCTGTTTTTAGCTCTCTGAAGAATTGCCACACTGCTTTCCACAATGGTTGAACTAACTTACACTCCCACCAACAGTGTACAAGCATTCCATTTTCTCTAGCGTCTGTTATTATTTGGCTTTTTAAGACTCACGTGAGAAGGCATTTCATTGTGGTTTTGACTTGCGTTTCTCTAATAATCAGTGATATTGAGCTTTTTTTTCATATGCTTTTTGGCCAAGCATATGTATGTATGTCTTCTTTTGAAAAGTGTCTCTTCATGTCCTTTTCCTACTTTTTAATAGGATAATAGGGTTGTTTTTCTCCTGTAAATTTAAGTTCCTTAGACATGCTGACAGATGCATAGTTTGCAAATATTTTCTCCCATTCTGTAGGATGTCTGTTTACTTTGTTGACAGTTTCTTTTGCTATGCAGAAGCTCTTAAATTTAATTAGATTTCATCTGTCAATTTTTGCTTTTTGTTTTTGGTGTCTTTGCCATGAAATCTTTGCCCATTTCTGTGTCCAGGATGGTATTGCCTAGGTTGTCTTCCAGGGTTTTTATAGTTTTGGATTTTACATTTAGGTCTTTAATCCAGCAGTCCCCAACCATTTTTGCCACCAGGGGCTGATTCTGTGGAAGACAATGTTCCCACAGAGAGCAGTAGGCGGGGGATGGTTTCAGGATGAAACGGTTCCGCTTTGGATCATCTGGTATTGATTAGGTTCTCAAAAGGCGTGCACAGCCTAGATCCCTCACAGGTGCAGTTCACAATAGGGTTCATGCCCTTACGAGAATCTAATACGCTGCTGATCTGACAGGAGGTGGAGCTCAGGTGGCAATGCTTGCTTACCAGCCACTCACCTCCTGCTGTGCGGCCTGGTTCCTAACAAGCCACAGACTGGTACCAGTCCATTGCCCATGGGTTGGGGACCTCCACTTTAATTCATCTTGAGTTAATTTTTGTATATGATCAGAGGAAGGGGTCCAGTTTCAATCTTCTACATATGGCCAGCCGGTTATCCCAGTACCATTTATTGAATAGAGAATCCTCTCCCCAATGCTCGTTTTTGAAAGGTTTGTCAAAGATCAGATACTTGCAGGTATGTGGCCCTATTTCTGGGTTCTCTATTCTATTGCATTGGTCTCTGTGCTTGTTTTTGTGCCAGTACCATGCTGTTTTGATTACTGTAGCCCTGTAATACAGTTGGAAGTCAGGTAGTATGATGCCTCCAGCTTTGTTCTTTCTGCTTAGGATTGCCCCTGGGCTATTTGGGCTCTTTTTGGTTCCATATGAATTTTAAAAATAAAAACGTTCAACTTTGTTCTTGGGACATACTGAGGCGCACCGGATCTGTGAGGATGCCCCATATTGCCATTCTTGCCTTGTAAATAAAAAAGTATTAAGTTTAGAGATTCATCTCTATATTTTATTTGATGTCAGCAATGTCAACCATGATTTTTGAGCCATGCTGTGAGTCAGAGCTGCAGTGGTGGAGTCTGCGACCTTGGAGGCGGGAAGGTCGGTTCACAGGGTTTCTCAGCATGCTCCTCCTGTGTCCCTCCATCCATAGGTGCCCTCCCTCATGTGTGTGCCCTTGGCTTGTAGACTGGTCTTATCTTTCCAGAACTATTTTTGGTCATACCTCATATATGAGCTTGTGCCTGAGCACGATCATTCAAAAAATTAACTTAGTCACATCTTGTCCAAACTAAAAACACGGAAGCATTTTAAAGGAAAGCAGCTTCCCAATGTTGCCACACATTGTTTTAAAATAATTGGAAAAAGTAGTTACTCATATAGTAGCACCGGGCCCATCACTGGCCTTGCACAAGGTGCCTCACACACATCTGAGAGCCTGTCACCATGCATGCCGTCCTCAGTGCTGCTGTCACATGGGACCCTGCCTCACAGGAGCTCTGCGACAGCAAAAGTGCCAAGCAGATTGAAGAGGACAGAGCAGAATCATGTGGCGCCTCCTCTCAGTGATCCGTTACATCCTCTTTTGGTATCATGGTGGAGTTTGGGGGTGCCTCTGAAGATACCAGCTGAGCTTCCTGTGCCCCCTTTCCATGCCCACGGTGCCCACCAGGACAAATTGAGCATGTTTCTGTAGCTATCCTCTACCCTGAGTAGATATTCTGCATTCTCGTAGTGCGATGCGCTCAGGACTGTGCCTCTGTAGTCATGCCTGTGGTCCAGCTTTGTTATGGCCATGGGAACCAGAACATGGCATGCTCCAACACCTCATTCTGCAGTTAGACATCAACAAAACCTCCCAAATTGGAGAGGAGGGCCTGAAACCTTTGGAAAATTTCCTCTGTGAGATTTGCGTGAGACATGGGATGTCCTGAAGTTTAATATGTAAAGGTATTGAATGACACATAGAACTCCCTCTAAGACAGGTTCCAGTGTAGCCAACAGAGAAAACCATTCATGTCAAGAGTCTCCCTCATCTCGCTCAGAGACCCTCTGAATTACAGCACCCAGAGACCTTGGAAGGCTTGGGAGCAGATGAGCCCACACACCGCCAGGAGAGTGGGGCATTTTCTGGGTAACAAAGTATCCTGTAGCTAGAAGATTAGAAATGGTTCTGCAGGAAACATGTGAAAGTATCTTTTGATCAGTTGATTTGTTTCTGAAGACACAGCTTTCCTTTGGGAAACAGTAACCCAGAGAAAGGTCTCCACAACCAAAAAGCACTGTGAATTGTTAGTTGCATTTTGCCTGGTCACATGAGTGGATTTCCTCCTGGGTTGCATTGAATCTGCATTGTTTTGGAGACTGGCAGATGCATCACTAATGAAGCCACGTGTGCAGGGTCATCATCAGTTGATGTACTTCCATCCTAGATGATGCTGTCGATCTTTCCCTGCCAAGAAGCTTCCTGACACAGCCTGTACCCGAGCGGACTTCCCAAAGCAAGTTGAGTCTGACTCTGCACCCCTGACATGAGAGTCATGTACTTCTGGGCACGCCACTGAATACTAATGTACCTGAAGGGGCCCTGGGTACCAAACCTGCCTGAGGGAATGAATGGTGTCCAGGACAAAGCCCAGCAGGTGTCCAGGCAATGGCCTCCCACCAGAGATCTTGTCAGCACGTCACTCTGAGCACTGTGTGCCTTGGTGTCTTTCTGTCCTGCTTGTAATGAAGTCTTTCCCCGTGACGTCAGTGTTTATACTTTTTGACTTAGTAGGACATCATATGATGAGTTTTCATGTGATATGAGTTCAGCCTAGGTCTGTCTTAGGATTGGTTGAGAGGGAAGACTGAAGCAGGTGAAATGACAACGCCTTAAATATATATCTGTAGTAAATTGAAAAATGGTAGCATGGTTTAATGGTATCTTTTGAAATAAGAAACCAGATCTTTCCTGTTCGTTAGAATCATTACATCAAGTAAATGCATTATAACTTAAGTCATCATTCTATCAACTAAAATATAAAATGTGGAACCTGAGCTTCAGCAGATGTTAGTATCTGTTTAAGTATACATCTTCACTTCCTCAGTGCATAACAGAGGCTCAAGAATGACAAAGGGGAAAAAAAGACAAAATTAGGAAAAAGGGAGACATTTTGTAGTTGACAAACAACACTGGATGGACTATCCATTTGCTGTACCTTCTCATTGATAAAATCGGAAATGTCAGGTTTCACAAAGGCGAATCGTGTTTCTGTGAGACAAAGCAACAGAAAAATATCTATAATCAAAATGTTTTAGTGTTGTATGAAAAACCGTATTGTGGCTTGAATCTTTAATTAAATTAATGTTTTCTTTTGCATGTAAAATAGAATTCAGCCTTTCCTAACTCGTGACAGCATTGGGCTGAGACACTGCTGGGCCCATCCTGCCACCTGCTGGGAGAGCTCGTTCCTTCTAAAGCCTTGGTTTGGAAGGATAATTGGAAAATAGCTTTACACACCCACCCTTTATTGCGCTTTTATTCACAAAACCTTAATATATTGCCATATTTTATGTAGTTGATTTTTCATAACTCTGACAAGAGATATGACAAGTTCTTAAATGTCAGTATTCCTGTTAAACTCTCTGTGTCTGTCCTGTGTTCTATATTCTAGGGTATATGAGAAAGGGCTTCAGCAGAAACGGAGGCTGCAGCGTGCACGCTGGGGGCCAAGAGGCCAGAGGAGAATGTGATGAGACATCGAATTGGTAGTGCAGGAAGTCGGGAGATCAAGTACCATGATGTTGGTGCTGGCTGTTTGTGCTAAACTGTCAAGGTTTAATCTTACGGTAATTTTCGCCCACCTGTGGGGCTTCCCTGGCGCCCCAGCCATGATGGGGTAACTGAACTGCTGCTGGGGCCAGGCTGCCAGTAACCCAGGATCTGTCACTTGGAAAAGTTCTGAGAAGCACCCCTGGATCAAATGAGCAGAAACAGACTTCATCTTGCCTATTTCCGTTGTATTTAAAGAAGTGAATATTCTCAGGGATTTCCACGTTTTTAAAAACTTCTTTTAATTAAAACATTTATGCTGCAAACCACCATGGCAGGTGTATACCTATGTAACAATCCTGCACGATCTGCACATGTACCCCAGAACTTAAAGTATAAACAAATAAAGAAAAGAAAATAAAAACATTTAAAATAAAATACGGTTGAGGTAACAACCAAGTTACAGTTCTTCCAGTAGCACCCAGCCTGCGTAAGCCCTCAGATTTTAGAAGAGAGGATTGCAGCCATGTCTGGAATTCAAAGAAGAACCAGTGAGAAGAGCATGACAGAACTGATGAATGCTAAAATGTCTACTATTAAAATAGGAGGGCAATTCTGAATGATAATGTAGAATTACAATATTACAACATTAATGATAGAATAATTAAGGAAGCCATTAATGTATGTTAAACCTATGATTAAAATATCATGAACATTATACTGTCTGTGCTGGTTTCATTAATGCTAAGTTATAAAATAATTATTAAATGATATCAATGACGTCGTATTAATATAAAATTGTAAGTTGCTATTGTTGAATAGAACTTTAAATCTAAATAAAAAAGAATATTATTACTAATATGTTATATTTCAATAAAATATGAAATTTAAGCAACATTTTAATAAAATGTTAAGTTTTCCAGTAATATTGATACGAAGTTATTTGAGGTCTTGTTTGTTCAACAAAGAATGTGACAGTCTTTAGTGTTGGCATTGTTTGATTAACTGGTGGAAAAATAAAACATTTGCAAGGAAATGGGTTATTTCAAGTTATATTTTAATGTCCTTTCATTTCCACATAATAAAATCTTTATACTGGGCATGGTGACTCATGCCTATAATCCCAGCACTTTGGGAGGCCGAGGCGAGATGATCTCTTGAGCCCAGAAGATCAAGATTAGCTTGGGCAACGTAACGAGACCCTGTCTCTACCACAAAAATAAAAAATTAAAAATTACCCGGGCCTGATGGTGCACGTCAGTGGTCCCAGTTACGCAGGAGGCTGAAGTACGAGGACTGCCTGAGCCCAGGAGACAGAGGCTGCAGTGAGCCATGATCTTGCTGCTGCACATCAGTCTGGGCAATAGAACAAGATCTTGTCTCAAAAACAAAGCAAAGAAGTAAAATCATCATTATTTACTTTGTATTCCTGAAGAAATTGTCAATATTTATTAATATCTTCATTTGAATTTTAAGTGATTCACATAATGGCAAAACTGTAAATATATTATTTAGAGATAAAGAGGGCTTTATTTAAATATTCAAGTTACTGTCAACTAGACAATTTTAATGTAAATCTTGTGGCTCCTGTCACATTTGTTGTTAATATCATTAACTGTGGGCAATCCCCCATATGGGCACCGAGGAAGGAGAGCTCTGCAAACCCCAGGCACGATTAGTGCCTGAAGAATATCTTAGTTTATAGTGTTATTACTCAGCTATTTCCTCAAGTTTCTCAAACAGGAGGAGCTTAAATAACTACGCCAAGAATTCTGCACATAATATTATAAGTCTTAAATTTGTGTTTCTTAATTTATTGCATCAAACTACTTGTCCTTAAGCACTTAGTCCAATGCTAACTGCAAGAGGCGGTGCTCAGTGGACATTTAACTGATACGTTGAAATTTAATTACGGTTTGACTGATAGTTCTTGAAAACTGCCAAAGCACATATCATCAGCTTCATGAATATGGTTTGGAAGATGTTTAGTTTTGAATATAATGTGAAAGAGAATATTTGTAAGTCCATTAAAAAAAACTAAAAAAATCGAAACTTTAAAAAAAAATTAAAAATACTACAAATGTATCCTTTATATATAATTATGTATTAGTTTATAGTCAGAACAATTAGTGCCTGAAGTATAACTTACTGCTTACATATATCTAGCTTATATAATCACACTTAGTGCTTATACCTAGCATACTTAATTCCATATAGTCTTTCTATATAGTCATATAGATACTATAGTCTATATAATCACATATATATTCTATATAATCATATACATATTGTGATCAGAGCTGTACTGACACATTTAGTGCTGATTTATAGAATCCTTCTATATAACCATACGGTAGTTTATAGTAGGAGGAATGCCTAGAGCAGTCACAGAACAAAAGCAGTACATGGGAAAACAGCCAGACCAGGACAAGAACCCAAGACCCAGGCGGTGGCGTCCTTGCCTGAAAGGGCATACTCTGTACGGCAGGCTTGGAGCAAGAGCCTCTCCTCCTGAAAAAAGAGTTGTAGTACCTTGCATCCAGTTCCTGTGGAAAGCAGGCCTCAGGCCTGAGATCCCGCAAATAACCGAGGGAGAAGAACCCATCTGGTGTGACCGAGTCATGGTGGCTGTACACCCTGTCAGCCTTTTCTCGCTTTTGTGCTGGCTCAAATCATCCTCCCATAAATATCTTAGAGAAGAGCACAAGTCTGTCAGCTCCCACTGCATTGGCTTACAGTATCTTTCCATTAGAAATCCTTTGAAGTCTCCAGCCCCAGATAAGAAGTGTTGCGCATGACACCTGTTGCACCCAGCTCACCTCCTTGCCTTGGTGACCTAATGGGGGTGGATCCCTTTACTGTGCACGACCCTCTACTACTGTGCACGGCACGGCCCCCTACTGCGCACGGCTCACCTCTCTGCCCAAGTGACCTAATGGGGTGGCCCCCTCGCTTGCTACTCACGTGATTATGTATGTCCCATCATTAAGCCTATAGATGACCTCACTCACGACCCTTCCCTGTGCCTTGAACCTAATAAATACAGATGCTTCTGAGGGCCTCGCCTGTCTCCGCTCGTACGTGGCGTAGCCCCGGGAACCCAGCTGCTCTTCTCCAGTTCTTGTGTGTCCTATTTCTCGCATCCAGCGTCTCAGCACAGCTACAGGGGACACCCCACGACCCAGTGGGGCTGAGGCCCTACAATTAACTTTAATTTTCATAATTATTGTGTGCATTTCAATGTATGCATTTCATTTTAGGCAATTTTGCATTTATTTATTTATCTATTTATTAGAGATGGTGTCTCACTATATTACCCAGGCTGATCTTGAATTCCTGGGCTCAAGTGATACTCCCACCTTGGCCTCCCAAAATGCTGCTGGAATTACAGGCATGAGCCACAGTGCCTGGCTCTGATTTTGCAATTTTAGTTGTTCTGCAGAATTTTCCTCTACACATTAATCATTCTGCAGTGTGTGAATGAGCGCAGTCTGAAATGTTGAGAGACTTGAGATAGAGTTTAAAATATGCGTGATTTTATTCCTCGTGTGTCTTCCAGGTGAGCATCCACACGTTATCACATGAACCAGTGGTGTGTGTCATAAGGAAATTAAGAAATAAACCTATATTATTTTCGCTGCCCTTGTTCTCTAGGTGGATTTCTATTACTAATTTTTGATATTAAAAATACGATCATTCCAATTAAATAGAACAGCGCCGCGTTCTGTGCTACGCTAGAGGGAGCACCCAGTTTGGTGAACATCGCTCCCTGTTAGTCTTAGTGAATTAAGGGCCGCCTGAGGAAGTCCGGGAAACAGGAGGAAGCTGTGCCTCCCGGGTGGAGCAGGTGGCCTCAGAGCCGCAAGGCAGGAGCAGAGACTGCCTGAGTTTGCAGCGCGAGCGCAGGGCGCTTCCCTGAGCCTCGGCGACCGCCCTGTGCGCTCGGACGCGGCGGCAAATCCCGGCTCGGCTGCGCCCGGCGTGCACGGACCCTCCTACTCTCTCATCCGCTTATCTGCGGCGTAAAAGCCAGAGTCACTTTGTTTTTGTTTCAGCTGCTTTTCCAGTGAGACGGGTATTTCACGCAAAGTGCCTCAGACGGTAGAAACGCCTACTCCTCTCGTTTCCCAATTCCCGGAATGCGCTCACGCACGGTCCGGCCACGCAGGTACCCGGGGCGCTCAGCCCTTTGCGCGCCCTCACCCTCTCCAGGGCGGCATCTGGCGAGGAGGGCGGCCCAGCACTGCCAGCCTGAGCCCGGGGGGGGGGGCAGGGGGCTGACCTCTGGGCGGTCTCAGGGACTGAGCAGGGACGCAGCCTCGGGAGGGGGTAGCCGAGAGGGGAAAGGGCTGGGGGAGGGGTGCGGCGGGTGCTCCTGCGCAGGGTGGGGCAGGGGCGGCCTTGCGAAGGGCTGGGAGGGGGCGGCCCTAAGAGAGTGGCTGGGCTCCCTGGCTGCCGGGACACTGCTGCTTTTTTCTTTGCTAAAGCCCTGGGCGCCACCAGCCCAGTTTCCTCATCTCCTCGGCTGCCCCATTGTGATTCCCTTATTTTTCTGACAGATTTTCCTTTCCCTTCTCTTTTTGCCCTAGACCGGAGCTGTTAGCAGGCACGTCTAGCACCCCAAAGATGGGCTATGGTTCTCGGTCACCTCCTGCCCACCTCTCATTAAAGCGTGAGAAGGTGGAGGGTGGCTGTGTCCCAGGAGCTAGGCTGGCACCCTCAGTGAGGTTGTGGGGCTCCCCTGGAGAATACAAACCATCCCATCTGACATCAGCAGCAGGCAGGACCCGAGATGGTCCCATCAAGACAAAGACAAGGCACTCCAGAATCCTGTCTGAATACAGACAGACGGGGAGCATCTCTCAGGCCAGGAGTGCCAGCCATGTCCTCTCCCAGCTCACATGGTGACTACTGCTTTGGCCTTGGGGACAGCCTGTCCTGCTCTTGTCAGGCTTCCCAGGGGATAAGGTTTATGAAGATTCCAGTGTATACCTACCTGCTTCTGTTTCCTGACGGCGCTCAACTCAGAGCCAGCCCCCTCTCCCCTTAGTCCACCCCAGGCCAGCTGGCACGCAGAGCCTGTGGCAAGGCTCTTCCAAGCCTCTCAGTGCACCCTTCACAGTGCCATAGCACATTCTTGCAGAATGGAACTGTAAATCCAGTTGCAGTTCAACGACAGCGTGTCTCTGGTAGGCACACTAGGCAGCAGCTCATTGGCCCGTATTTAAAATACAAACATGTGCGTGACTGCAAAGGCATAGATCCTCACTTTTTCCTACAAACCAGAATTGCTGTTCTCAGAGTTTAAACCACATTTGCAATACGTGTGATCCACAGCCTGAGTGGAAGGACCCACATGCAGGGGATGGGCTGAGCCTGGGGGCCAGGACACCCTTGGGGCAGAGAATGTGGGCACATGGAGAGGATGTGTGGGGCAGGAAGAGAACTTGGCGTGGCCGGATGGAGCCCTGAGTGTTTCCGGCAAAGAGGAGTGTGTGATCCTGCCTGCCCTTGGTGCCATCCACGGGGGATGATCAGCAAGGCTGAGTCCATCATGGTGGTGGGGACACATGGCAAAACTAGAAGCCCTGGGGGAGTTGGGCAAAGGGAGCAGGAGCCCATTATGTTGCTGTTGCCATTTTCTATAAGTTCTATCATCATTTCAAAATAAAATATTTTAAAATGACCATGTTCCTAAAGGAGAAAGAATAGTAAGCCGCATGGTAGAGATCAGGCTGTACTCAGACCCACTTAGCTCCAGGTGTGGAGCTTCTGCTGCCTGACTCCAGAGCCTGATGGTGTTAGGGAGACCCTTGTGGATGTTACAGCAATGTGGATGTGATGCTACAGACATCACGGTCATGACACTTTGGGGTCTCGGGTGATTTCCCCATGCTGTGTGGGTGGCCGGATTTTTGATTTCTCTTTTCCCACAGGAGCGTTTCCCTAGTGGGCATCTGGAGACTGACCACGCCTTGCCCCAGGCTGGAAGCCACAGAGAAGGCCATCTACTTGTGTTTCTCCCTCCTATGGAGCCTCCCTGCCTCTGGTCACCACCTGAGTCCCTCTCAAAGACCATAGAGGCTGCTCTTGTAATAACCTAACTTGCACTAGCCTAACTGACTCCATCTTAGCTGCCCCCCAACAAGCTCTCTCTGGCCTCTCCCTCCCTGCCGCAGCCCCTCAGGTTCATAACTGGGTCATGCTGTACTCAGAGCCACGAAGCGTTGAGGTTTGAAGCACCTGTAACCATTGTAACTACTTCCTGCTTGGCAAACATACCTGCTATTGTGTTTAACTCTCCTTGGCCCCCCTTGGTGACTGGAAAATACCCTGGTCTGCAACCACGTCCCTCTAACCTGCTCATTCCGCTTCTGTAAAATTCTGCTTCAGCTAGGCTCCCCTTCCCCTACCTAAATCAAGGTATAAAAAGAAATCAAGCCCCTTCCTTGGGGCTGAGAGAATTTGGAGTGTTAGCCGTCTCTCAGTCACCAGCTAATAAAGGACTCTTAATTTGGAACTCAGAGCATGGTGTGTTCCTTCTGACTTGCTCAGTTACAACACTCTCAGGTCTAATTTTCTGTCTTGGCTGTGCTGCCTACAGTGAGTTTCACATGTGCATGTTTCAGGCAGAGAGACGCTAGCACAGAGTGGGATTCCCCTTGGTAGCTCTTTCCCCTCTGGAATTCTTCTTCCTTCTTTCTTCTTCCTCTTCCTCATCCTCTTCTGCCTCTCCTATCCCCTCCCTTCCCCCCTCCCCTCCCTTCTGTCACCCAGACTAGAGTGCAGTGGCTCAATCATAGCTCACTGCAGCCTTGAACTCCTGGCCTCAAGCAATCCACTCGTCTCAGCCTCCCAAATAGCTGGGACTACAGGTGTGTGCCACCACACCTGGCTATGTTTTTATTTTTTGTAGAGATGGGACCTTGCTATGTTGTCCAGGGTGGCCTCGATCCCTCTGGGATTCTTCTGGGGAGTTACAGCGTCTCTGAGGCACAAGGGATTGACTTGATCATGACTGCCATTTCCCAGATGGCAACCCAGGTGCTTGAGATGCTCATGCCTTTCCTGGTCCATCTCAGAGGCAGCGGGGATGATCATCTAGGGCCTTCCTTGTGACTGTGATGGAGAATAGCCATTCAGGGGCCCTTGTGCGGGTCCTGGCAGTGCACAGCCTGCCACACCATTCCGAAGTTTCAGATTGTGACCTGCACACTACGAGTGTCCCCTGTCCACCCCCACAGGGAAGAGCATGGCCAGCTCCATTAGGTAGTGCCTTGGGTGTCCAGATGGCATCTGGGGGTGACACCGCAGGTCTGAAAGGGCTTGGATCAGTGAAAGGAACTGGAGGGATGGAGCAAGATTGCGCTCACAGGCTCAGCATCCCCAGTGAGCTGTGGTGACATGAGCCCAAGTGGGAATAGGTGTCTCTGCTTCTGGGGGTCCCAAGTTGGTGCCTGGGGAGGGCAGGGCTGAGGGGTTGCTGGGAGGTGGGTGTTGAGAGGCCTGGGAGGTCATGTCCATGAATGAGGCTGGAGACCTGGGGGGTTGGGTCTGAGGGGAGGGGAGCAGGTATAACTGAGGGAGCTGGTGGGAGGACACCAGCCCAGCTGCCCAGGGTAGCCCTGGGTCATTTTGGGGGTGTGAGGAGAGTGGAGGAAGCAGATGGTCCTGGTGCCCCAAGTGAGGGGGTGGGCTGCAGGTGACCAGCCTTGTGAAGGGAAGACTGGGCTTGGAGGTGAGCTCAGGAGCATGCACGTGAGGACCCAAGAGACTGGAGGGGGGGGTGCTTGGGCAGGTGGGACGGAGAGACCAAAGACTGAGGCCCAGTGGGACCTGGGGGAGAGAATGGGGGTATAGGGAGGAAAAGGGGGGCAGCTTCACCAACTCATCAACTAAGGGTTGGTTGGGGTGGGCCAGGATCTAAGCTGGGGGGTGGGGTGATGGGGAAGACAGAGCCCCCACCGGGCAGCGGGGCTCTTGGCACTGGTTTATGTATGAACAGGTGGGCAAGTCCTCTAGAGTCGTGGAAAGTAAACATGAAACCCACAACTGCACACACATCCTCTCTCATTTTTGTGGTGGTGTTAATCTCCAAGTGGCTTTGGTCCTTCTCCAGGCGCAGAATGAAGCGACCCAGGTCATCGCTATCCTGAAACCCCCCCGGCCTACTTTGTCGTTTCTTCTTGGCTCGTATCTGCGCCTGACACACACTGGTTAATTTACGTGTACGTCATGCCAGGGACGTGAGTTCCGGCCCCTTCCAGAACCGAGCGCCTCCTCGATCCTGGGCTGTTCTCTTCCCGCAGGCGCCCGGCCCCGCCCCTCCTGCAGGCGCCCGGCCCCGCCCCTCCCGCAGGCGCCCCGCCCCGCCCCTCCCGCAGGCGCCCGGCCCCGCCCCTCCCGCAGGCGCCCGGCCCCGCCCCTCCCGCAGGCGCCCGGCCCCGCCCCTCCCGCAGGCGCCCGG
>CAUYLG010044626.1:0-14949 GCA_963573385.1 Cacajao melanocephalus | reverse complement strand
TTTTAATACCCATTTTTAGACTGCATTCTAGCCTGGGCAATAGAACAAGAATCTCGTTCTCTCTCCCTCTTTCTCTTCCTCTTTCATTCTCTCTTACATTCTTTTTTTTCTTTCTTTCACTCTCACTTTCTTTCCTCTCTTTTTGTTTCTTTCAAAAATAAAAAAGAAAAAAAAAAAGATAGGAGAGATCCAAAATGACTTACAATATTTAATGGGTCCACTAAATTCCTGGAAAAACTGCTTGATCATGGAGGAAGAGAATCATCTCAAACGTCTGAAGGAAAGTAAGAAATAAAGAGATAAGCCAAGTAAAGAGGAAAAAAAAATACCAAAGCTTTTTACCATGAGAAGCAAAAGACATCAATTTTAATAATCAAGGAAGATATTTGTACCATATGACACCAAATAGATATTTGAAACATGCTTCTAAATGACTTTTTTAAAAATTTCTTTCAAATGTTTAGGGTCTTAGAGAAAAATATTTCTATTTAATGTTTCTAAGTCAAAACAGTTCAACCATTGTGGAATACAGTGTGGCTATTCCTCAAGGATCTAGAAACAGAAATACCATCTGACCCAGCAATCCCATTCCTGGGTATATACCCATAGGATTATAAATCATTCTATTATAAAGACATATGCACATGTATGTTTATTCTAGCACTGTTTACAATAGCAAAGACTTGGAACCAACCCAAATGCCCATCAATGATAGACTGAATAAAAAAAGTGTGGCACATATACACCATGGACTACTATGCAGCCATAAAAAGGATGAATTCACGTCCTTTGCAGGGACATGGTTGAAGCTGAAAACCATCATTCTCGGCAAACTAACACAAGAACAGAAAACCAAACACTGCATCTTTTCACTTGTAAATGGGTGTTGAACAGTGAGAACACATGGACACAGGGAGGGAAACATCACACACAGGGACCTGTTGGGGGGTTGGGGGTTAAGGGAGGGATAGCAGGGAGTGGGGGTATTGGAGAAAGATAACATTAGGAGATATATCTAATATAGATGACAGGGGATGGATGCGGCAAACCACCATGGCATGTGTATGCCTATGTAACAAACCTGCACATTCTGCACATGTACCCCAGTACTTAAAGTATAATAACAAAAAAAAAGAAAACAGAGTTACTCATAGCCATTAAACGATGAGTTTCTTGAAACCTTGAGAAAAATATGTGTATATGTGTATATAGACAAACTGTGTTTACAGTATAAGAAATAATATGCTTAAAAATCCTAAACAAAAATTCTAGTTTACAGGCACACAAGGATTATTCAAGACTTTTAAAGTTATAAGCAAGAAAAGCTGAACTTATTTTTTTTATGCAAAGTGGGAATCAGGGAGGGGGTACTCTAATGGACATGATAAGAGAAATCAAGGCAATAGTTCTGGCTTTAGGCAATGCAGGATATGGAGGTTCAAATGATGCCTTCAGTCTCCTCTTTGCTCTCTTCTCTGTTTCCCTCAAGATTACCTTATTCTCTAGATCTCTCTTCATGATTGCTCAGACTATATAAGCTGCCCTAAGCTTCTCTTCAGACATGTTATAATTCCAAGACCTCTCCTCTCCTTGGAGGCTGCATCAATTACTTAAAAAGGAACACTAATTGATCCTTCTTGAAGGATGTACCCTTTTTTTTTTTTTTTTTTTTGGCAAACTGTTCTTTATTGGGTGCTCTTATTGCCCAGTCTGTATTGAAGTCCCATTCCTGCGTCTGGGAAGTAAGGACTGGGATTTATAGCCTTACAGATAGCACATGGAAGAGAAGAGGTAGGGCTCTTAAAGGCGAATTAAAAATAATAATAAGAGCACTTGATGTCCCCCAGCAGTTTTTAAAAGGAGTTTATAACATATTTTATAAGCATAAATATTGAGAGAGAAATAACAGCATCTCTTCCCTGATGGTATTGGCAAATTTGCATTTCTTAGTCAGGTTGGCCACCTGTGAGCTGTAATATTCTGCTTGGGATGTCAGAATTTGATGGCAGCAGCCCATGAACTGATATGATGTGAGCTTCTGCTAGGACTTTGTAATGAGTTTGAAGCTGAAACAAATGTGTGGTTTGAAAGTTAAGAAAATCAAACAATTCCTTTGACCCAGAATGGGATTAATGGAGGCAACTAAAGTATCCACTCCCTTTTCATTGCATAGCAGAGCTCTGGCCTGCCCTGAGTAGCAGGACTTCACACAGCAGGAATGTACAGTGTTTACACCATAATATACAGAGCCACGGTGAGAGACCAGCACAGCCTGATGTAGTCTTTTAAAATAGATTTTTAAAAAACAAGCAAATACTTCCAGATCTTATCAGCAACATCCTCTTGGAAGAGTCAAATAAAAATAAACACTATGAAACAATGTCACAATAAGACATGCAAATGGCCAACAGGTACAGGAAAAAATGTTCAACATTACTAATCATCCATGAAATGCAAGTTAAAAGCACAATGAGATGCCACCTTATACCAGTTAGAATGACTAATATCAAAAAGTCAAAAGATAACAAATGTGAAATTGTGGGGAAAAGGGAACCCTGGCATATCTTGTTGGCAGGAATATAAATTAGTATACTCAATATGAGAAACATTATGGAAACTCCTCAAAAACTTAAAAACAGATCTACCACATGATCTAGCACTCTCACTTCTGGGTCTATAACCAAAGGAGATGAAATCTGTATTGTTGAAGAAACGTCTGCACTCCCATGCTCACTATTGCATTATTCACAATAGCCAAGACATGGAATCAATCTAAGTGTCTATTACCAGATAAGTAAACAAACAAAATGAGTTATACATGCACTGTGGAATAAAAAGTAGCCTTAAAAATGAAGGAAATCTTGTTATTTGTGACAACATGGAGGAACCTGGAGGATATTATGTTAAATAAGGCAGACACAGAATGGCAAATACTGTATGATCTCACTTATATGTGGATTCCAAAAAATCTAACCCATAGAAGCAGAGAAGAGAATGGTAGATACAAATGGCTGTGGAAAAAGTGGGGAGATGTTTGTCAAAGGATACAAAATTTCAGTTAGACAGAGGAATAAATTCAAGAGATGTAAGACATCATGACTACAGTCAATAAAATTTAGTGGATACTTGAAAATCACGAAAAGTAAATATTGTATGTTCTCACCACGAAATCAAATAAGTATGTGAAGTAATGAATATATTAATTAGCTTGGTTAAGCCATTTCACAATATATACATATTTCAAAACATTATGTTTTACATCATAAATATATATATATATATAACTTTATTCATCAATTTTAAAAGATTCACTGATATCAAAAAGCCAAAAATGATTCTAGATCTCTTAATCAAAAAGTCCACTTATTAGAAGGATATGGTGCAGCTCACATAAATAAGGGATATCTGAAAAACAAATTAAAAGCAGGTACCCCTAAGATTCCAGGTAGCAAGAAGGAATAAACCACATGATCAGGAAGCTACTGCTGGGACAAATAATCTCTCACAAATTCTTTGTTCGAGTCCCTGTATGCTGAGACACAGGACAGTTGTGTGCTTAAAAGCATCTGCACTGCCATCAGACAGGCCTGGGTTTGAATTCCACTGCCAGCAATTAAATACTGGCTTTTTGGTCTTGAGCTATTCATTTCAATTATAAAGTGGAGATAATAATGACATCTATTTTATTGGGTTGTTATATGAAACATAAAAGCTTACATTAGTGTCAAATCTACAGTGCACACTCAAAAGTGTTAAGTATTCTTATATGAAATATTCTAAATATAAAGTCCAAGGGGCCAAGCATGTCACCTTCATTAATGAAACCACCAAAACTCTACTGAAGAAGGAGATATAATTTCTTATGAGATTATTAGAGTACATTAGCAGAAGAGTGGCTGCTCAAATGGGAAGGCAATGGATGACAAGTGTCCCCAAGAGTTGCCAATGCAGAGAATTACAACTCCATTTGGCTTTCTCATTTATTTTTATCAGATGTGGACTGCATAAGGTTAGCCACAGCCGTAAGGTCAGCAATGCCCTCTATAAGGCTATGAAACTTGGATTCATAAAGGAGATATTGAAAATTAGGTTGTTTTGATGGTAAAAGTAGGTTGATAATGAAAAAAAGTTATCCTAGGATTCATATCTATAAAAGGTATTGGTTTTCACAAATCTGTTATGATACATGTAAGAAAATCAAATGATGCTTAGAGAAAAGAATGAGAGACTTTTTGCTAACTTATGTAAACTCTATTGTATCTATTAAAGATGAGGCTTCTTTCTGTGTTGGTCTGTGTTCCCAGTCAATATAATAAAAGCCAAAAAAGCACTCTGAGCCTAATTTCTTTGTAAACTTTACTTGTTCATTTCTGATATCTTGAGTTTTTTGACAAGTTATTGAATGAAGAAAATAAATATACAGTTGATTCTTCAGGGTTTACAGTTTGATATATGCTTATTTGACTTTTTGACAGTTGTGAGTAATAAAGAAGCATCCTAAAGTCAAGTTTGTATAAAACTTCCCTTGATTTTGCTTACACAAAATCCCTAGGTCCCAAAAGTTGAAATATATTTCTCACCTGCCTTTTTTTCTTTTATCAGGGAGCATATTCATTTGCACTTATAGTTTAGGGCTGTACTAGACATTTGAGATGCTATTTTGATTTATTTTAGTCTTCACTTCACAGTAGAAGGAAAAATGAGCCCTTAAGAACTTGGCTTTGGACAAAATCTCCCATGATACAATGAATGACATGCCTTTCCAAAACAGACTTGAGAAAGAAAGTTTAGCGGGTTACACTTCAGTTGTACTACAGTTTGGGCAGTATACTCTTAAGATATTGTGGAGCAACGGATCTTTGAAGATAAGAAGTAAAGGAGTAACTTGTTCTCATCCTCTTTTCCATTTGGTCTAAACCAAGAAAATGTGTGACTAGATATTATGCAATTCTCTAAGGGTTTGACATGTATTATCTCATTTAATCACTTATTCATTTGACACATATTAAATGAGGTGATTCTCTGTGCCAGGTGCTATTCTATGGGTTGATGAACAACAGTAAATAAAAATGACAAATATTCCTGCCATAATGAAAACTATGGAAGGTCACAGATAATAAATAAGAGAAATAAGTAAAAACAGCCTTTGTTAGATAGTGATAAGAATTTAGGAGAAAAATCAAGCAGACAAGTAGAACAGGAATTGTTGGGGATGGGAGTTTGGAGCTTTAGAACAGTAGCCAAGAAAGGCTTCTTAGAGTTATTTATTGGGTAAAAACTGAAAGCAATGAGAACACCATAGGGATAATTTAGGGAAGAGTATTTAAGGCAGGGGAAATGACCGATACCAGGGCCATGCAGCAACTGCAAGCCAAATTCATGGGATCAGCTAGGCAGCCAGTGTTCCTGGAATGGGCAATTGAGTAGGACAGTCATGTGAGATGAAGTCAGAGATGAAAGGTGGGTCAAGAGGGGAAACTATGTTGGCCTTTGTAAGGCCATAATAAAGCATTAAATTTTACTATGAGTAAGACAAGACTCCATTGGAAGGTTTCCAAGAAAGAGTTGATGTAATCTGACTTATACTTCATCAGGATCACTCTGGCTGCTATGTTTCGAATAGAAAGATAGGGTGCTGCATCCTGAACTGGCATGGAGGTGACAGTAGTGATGAAGTGGCTGAATTCTTAATATATTTTGGCAGTAGATCAGACAGAATTTGCTGACTGACCAAAAGTTTAATTTAAAAAAATGAGTGCATCAGCAGATTTCTATTTTCTTCCTGAGAATGGAAATTCTTGCTTAACAATATCTCTGTTTATTTACATATCGATGAATCATCCATCACTATTTATCATATATCTACTCATATTTATCTATCTTTCTATATATTCATCTGAATATGTATCTATCATCTATTTATCTTTTATTTTGCTGATAAGGACAAGGCAAAATATTATTGACATGTAGTCATAAATAAGCAATGCTAATTACTAAGTACCTTCAGGAGAATGGAATGTCAAAGACATAGCATCAAAGATAGCTAGAAATAAAAAGGAATTAAAACAATATATTTGGGAGAAAAGGGGAGTTAACCTGACTTTACTAGGAAAGAGAGGAGACAAAGAAAACAGGTGGGACTACAAAATAGTTTACTCTTGTTTGACACAAAAATAAAGCCAAGAAAATAAAATAATCTTACCAACTAGAGTTAAGAATTTGAAGATTCCATCAAAACTGCCTCTAGGATAATGCTATTATAATGAGAAAAACTGGAAACAAACAAAATAAAAAAATATTTATAGGTGGAGTCATATGCTGTGTAAGGTCCACAGCAGAGTTAAAGAGGAGGTTAGGCTTTAGACAATAAGTGAATTTATAAAGATTATTATTTATATAAAAGTGTAGAAAGTTGTCCACCTTCTACACTTTTTTCAGTTGCCTCTGAGTTATGCTGTGCTATTTTTTTTAATAGTAGGTAGAATATCATGTATGTGCATATCCACATTATCCCAACTGTTCTCTCCTTGCATTACTACTGGGAAAGAACCACAGACTGAGAAAAGTACAACACTCATTGTCCCAGTGACTTCTGTAAATTCTGCTGGATTAAGACAATGTAGGCAGCCCACCCTTAAGTCTGCACATCCTAAAATTTCCATGAGCTAAGCAAGGGACTAGAACAGGGAGGCAACAGTGTCTATGAAGCAATGCATTTTAAATATTTCTACATGGAACAGAATTGAAGTACATCATTATAGAGTGTACAGGGTAATATATCAACACTTAATCAATGAATGAAACAATAATAATGAATCTCCACTATTATTGAAAGACAGATGGTACCTACAGTGGTTCCTAGTTTAAAGTGCATTCAAGTTTACATTCAATAAAATACACAAGGTTAAAATTTTTGTTCTGATAGACTAAGAAACTAATATACGCTACATACCTTATATATCCTTAAGTGAGCCAGAAAACTTAAGTGACCGTGGAGGTCAAGCAGATGATGGAAATAAGTGAACCTATTAATTGGGAGATGTAAGAACTGAGAAGCATGCCTCATTGATAGATGCAGTGACTGTGAGTTTTAGGCAACTGTGTTGAAGTAGAAATGTAACCTAAAAATGTTAAGATATCCTGATGTTTTCCTAAGTTTTTAATGTTAGATCATTTTTTAAGAATCCTTATTATAACAATCAAAAGACATTCATGGGCTGCCAGTTTGACACATTTGTCTAGAATTTTCAAACTTCCTAAAGTAATATAGGGTAATGATTACAAACTCAAACTTTTAACACAATCTGGTTCAAATTCTCCCTCTACTGACTATTAACTTAATGATCCTGGGAAGTTACTAAAATTTCCTGATCCTCAATTAACTCGTTTGTAGAAAAAAAAAAAAAATATATATATATATATAATGCCTAACTTTTGAATTGTTGTAAAAATTCCAACAATATATGTAAAGTTCATAATGGTGATGATGACTGTTATGAAGTAAAGTAACTCAAAAATTGTTTATGCCTTTGGATTTCTAGAGTCCTATCACATGTCAACCACATTAGGGAAGGCTTTTAGTCTTTTAAAAAATAAATATTATTGAACATATATTCCATGATAGGGTAGTATACAGTTTTTTCATATACATTCCACATGCATGCTTTAACCCTCATAATCTTACAAGTAAGGCACTCTAACTTCACATGTTAGAAAACAGACAATAAGCCGTTTGTACAAGGTCACAAGGTAAAGGGAGACTCTAGAATTCAAATCAAGTTTATTTGACTTTAGAATAAAATTTCTAACCTCGGCCTTAGAAATAAAGTGTCTACCTATTTTAGTCTGTATCAAGGGCAAAGAAGAAGGAGACATGTGAAGTTAGACAATTCAGAAATGAAGGAAAAATAAAAGAGAAAGTGGCAGACACCAATGTTAAGGAACTTCCTAAAATTTTTATAAAGACTCCTGGTAAGCATAGTATTATGTACACAATGCAAATGAATTAGTTGTTTTCAATATTCAAACTAAAAGTTTTAGCTTTCTTTTACTTTGATTTTTTAAAAATTCCAGTGGAAACTTATCTTTGAATCTATCATAAAACTCATGAGAATTTTTTCTATGAAGGAATCATTCTATAGCCAACTTATCCAGCAGAAATATTTGACAAACAAGGAAGTACTTACACAAACTAAAACCGCAGATCAAAGCATCCTTATGAAAGTGGAGGACAGCAAAGCAACTTAAGGAGGAATAATCAGATGGAATATACCGTAAAATTGTGCACACTATTTGTTTGCACATAGCATGTTGGTGTGCAGAGATTAGAAAGCTAAACTTGTGGAGCTCTGAATTCCTTGAAGAATTTGGCAGGATTCGTTCTAGCTGTGAGTATAAGTTAATTCCCCAGAACAGTGAACAGACCTTGGAGGCAGTGACAGTCTCTGCAAAGATTTTGATAGATGTCTCAGGCCTGGATGTGCAGTGCTCGCAGGTGCCCATGTGCCTCAGAAACAGAGATGGACCAGAAATAGAGCTGCAAACAATGCAGTCACATTCCTGAGGAGAATATTTGTTAGGAGTGGAGAAAGAACTGCACCTTTAAAAAGCTGATAGACAGGCTAAGAGAAATGTTTGTGTTTTTCCGGTAACTACTGGAAAAGGAGGACCCAGCACATTGGATTTTCCCTGTTGTAGAAGCTAATTCCTTTTCTAAGCACAAGCCCCACATTGATGGGGCCTGAGGGAAAACCAAGAAGACTTCTTGTTTTGTGTCTTACTTTTGACCTGTTAGGATATCTAAACCTTTTACTATTATGGTTATAGTTAATAGCTAATATTTAGCAAGAATTTTCAATGTGAAAAACACTATTTTAAAGACATTATATCCTTTACTTAAAATTTTTACAGAAGCTCCATAAGGTACACATGATTATCCTTAAGTTTAGGTGAGAAAAATGGAGGGTCAGAAAGACTGTGATCTACTCAGGACACCCAAACAATAAATAGGAGATATTCAGAGGCAAATCCAGAGCCATCAGACTCCAAATCCCCAGTTATTTTGATTCCCTTTTGCTGCACTTACAATTTTCTTAAAATTTCTTTCAGAACTGTGACATTACCAGAAACAGCTTGTGTTGTAGAAACAGTATTGGGCTGGAAAGGTAGATGGGTTATGCATCTTTTCCCTTTATTTAGCTGTGGAGCGTTGCATCTTGATTTCTTACTTTACAATAAGGGAGACTTAAATAACTTCTTAATTTATCCCACCTTTTACTTTCATGATTCTAGTTTTCTTCTATAGTATATAGAGTGAGTAGATGATAGAAGATACCAAGATATGAAAACAAGAAGATACGTTAATTTAAAATTTTTGTCTTTTTATTACTTAATATTAAAAAGGGAAGTACCATTCTAGGCATGGGAAAACATTGTATTTTAAGATCCTGTAAGTTTCCTATGCAGTAAGTATTTTGGCCCCATATGATCAATAAAAAAGTTGAGTCATAGAGAAGTTAACTTTTCCCCAAGGTCATACTACATAAGCTGGAACTCAAGGCTTGGTCTGTTTGATTCTAAACTCCGTCATCTTCAATACCAATGATAACTTTGATAAAATCCATGATGAAACTGTCAGCTAGTTTTTTATTCTGGCAAAAGTACAAAATATGAGCTGATGAGTGTCCTCGATAATAGGGGAGAAAATGCATTGTTTACTGAGCTTCATGCACAAATCCAAATAAAGAGCAAACTCAGTATGTAATAATAATGCACAGCCCTTTCATCAATGATTTATAATTATTTTGATTTTGTTGATCCCATTTGGGAACCAGAAAAGCAAAAGGATGACCAATCATTGGGAAATCAATAGTTTCACAGCATGGTTAGCAAGTTGCTCTAAAATTAGTGCATAATCAACCAGAACACAGTCAGTTTGATTGGAGAAGCAATGGCCAAAACTTGATTATGGCTTTTTTTTTCTTGTGGTAAAATACATGGATAGTCAGGTCATAGATTCAATGTTGAAGGCTTTTCACAGCATCTGGTTGGATCAACTGCTTATTACTAATTATTCCTAAATTATTACTTATCTTAGTCTTTCTACAATCTCAAATTGTTCTTCAATGGTGTTTGATAAATCTGATGACAGAGAACATATTAACTCATGAAGCAGTTCATTCGATTTTTAGACAGATGATTCTGATGAATGTAGAGTTTTCCTGGAAATGAACACAAAACCATTTTTTCATATCTACCTCTCACAAATTCCCTATGGAATCATTACTTTGCCCTTTCTTCTTCTTCAGAAATGAGATGGAATTTTTTGTAATTTTAAAAATGATCTTTGAAACTGATAATTTCATAGATAAAATAATCTAAAAAATTATAAAACATGCTGCTATGTTATAATTTCTTAGATTGCTATGGATTCCTATTATTCCTTATAGACTTGGACCTACATAAATGTAAATTAGAAACGTGATTATTTAATTTTCTTAGTTAAAATATATTTGTGTGTTTGCTCCCGGTCAGATACTTCCAAGCAGTTTATAAGAAATTTTCTTATATGATCTTTACAACGCCTTGTGATTGACAATTATTATTTGCTTTCTACAGAAAAATGAACTAAAATCTAAAAAGATTAAGTGGCCCAAGTCACACAGATAATAATTTGATGTTATGGTATCTAAGTCCAAGCCCATAGAACCCCATAATATGGGCTTTACTGACTGCACTGTTCTGCATCCTCCTAGATTGTGCGGTAGAGTCTATGTTTTACTGATTGAAGTATCCCAGTGTTTAATAAAGTGTCTGCTATGTAAAAAGCACAAATGTCTATCCCATTGAACTAAACTATACATTTTCAAAAATATCCATTTGAAACCTGCTTTGTATAAAAAATGCTTGTTGGTAAATTTAATTCAACTCTCTAGTATTATCAGTGTTTCACTTAAAGATATTTATATGATTTCTTTAATCTCCATTTGCTGTTTGTTGTTCCCTTGTTTTGAGAAATACTTTGGAATACATATTTATTTTGGAATATTTTGACATATTTAGAGTATTCTGGAAACCTCAGGTCATAAAGTTTTAGTTTCTCTTTGTATGTCCTCTCTCTATATTTGTTCTTGTTTATAGTCCCTTCTAAAATAAAAAAAATATATTGTAGTTATGACTCTTTTTTCTGAAAAAAGAATTACATTTACCCAAAAGTTTCCCTAAAGGGATTGTAATCACTGGCATTGGTCTCAAAGAATCATTGTCTTTTCATCAAAAGCCTTCATAAAGTGTTAAAGTTACCATTAAAATAACTACATTAAAATGGAAAATAAAAATTCATACACTTAAGGCAAGCCAACTAATGAGGAATTATCTATTTTCTTAAAGAATAATTTTATGTAGTATAGATATCAAAAGAAATTTGATGATAGTTTCTATTTTTTAAGGAAGATAACTAATTTTATTAACTATATGATTTTTCTAATCAGTTTGCCTCAGAAACTATGTTATGCAAGTCCATTTAGAATAACTACAACTCGATCTCTTTTTGATGCTTCAGAACCATGGACATAAATTTCTTTGTACCAATATTAAAGATTCTTATAAAAACTATGATAGCAAAAATTTTCTTTTAATTAGAGCAGTTTTTACTCAATACATTTTATTTTCATTTACTTATCAAGCTTTTAGTCAATACCCACAATGTGTCTGTCATTCTTCTAGGTCTTGAAGATACTAGAAAGGAAGAAATTTATCCTGAAAATGCCCACAGATTAGTAGAGAAACATCCATGTAAACAAAAACATTACAACACAAAATGACAGTTACCATAATATAGCTACTGTATTTATAAGATGAATGAGAAGATGAGGAAGATGCATTTACATTTTGACCAGAAGAGAAAGCCTCACAGAAACAGGATTTGAATTAAGAAAGAAAATTAAGTAAACATAATAAATTTTTTAGAGCCATATGAAAACAAAGTGTCTTTAAAGATCAATAAAATAATCTGGTAATACTGGGATATAAGTAATGACAATGAGATTGGAAAACATAATTAAACAGAGTGCTCAATGCCACATTAATTTCAGAAGAGTAACAATTTCATCACTGACAGTAAGTCAATCTAGCTCAGCTCCAGTAATTTGTGATGCTTCTTGTTTGTTTTTCTTGGTTCTATGTCTTAAATGTGGTAACCAGCATTAGACTGATGAAATGTCTTATCTAGAAGCAAACATGACTACCATTTTAGCTGTTATACAATATTGCATGTATTACTTCTTTTGACCTCCTGTGAGCACATACCACTTATATTGTCATGCAATATGATTCAAGATGACTTTCTTGAGCCCTAGTTTTCAGCTAATGATTGTGTATGGAACTAATGATGCCCAACCTATCAAATATTCCAGACCAGACTGCTGACATTTGAAGATAAATAGAAATGTATTTAGACAGCTAATTCTTATCTTTTCCTGCCCAGAATCCTGATTACAGTTTGCTTTAAAGATGACTATCACCAGTGCCTGGGAGGAGACATGTCAGATATGAAGCACCCCTAATAAATTAAGGCAATACAGTTCTTCACTTGCCAAAAGAACATGTAGATAAATTTGAGAATGTCATGATGTGTAGTTCTATCAATAACCATGAACATTAAGTCCAAATTTTCAGTTAAGACCCAAATTCATTTTCCAAATGTTCTGTTTCACTGTGAGATCCTGCTAAACTCTAATGGATTGGGTGCACTTGAACTTATGAGCATGTTAAGTTACTGCCCAGAAAGCAGTTTTCCCCAAATGGAAACTTTTTATTCATTTGAATTATTATTCTTTATAACATCTTGTCAACTTTTTATTACTAATGCTAGAATCTTGGACTTCATTATGTACACACTTAAAAATATATTTTAAAATTTGTTACTAAAAATTGCATATACGAGACAGATCCAAGATGGCCGATTAGGAGCAGCTCAGGATTGCAGCTCCCAGCGAAAGCACAGAGGGTGAGTGGATGCTGCATTTCCAGATGGATTTTTATTGCCCACAGACCAGGAGATTCCCAGGCGGAGGAGCCCCATGGGTCGCCAGCACAGCTGTTTTGGCCGGCACCACTGTCTTGGCCAGTGCCCCGGCACGGCGGTTCTCCATACAAAATACACAGGTCCAGGCACCATTTTAGCTGGTGATTGGAGCTCTGGGAAGACAGAGTCACCCATTCAACTGATAGAAAAGGGGACTGAAACAGGGAGCCAGGACAGTCCTGGGCAAAAAAGCAGCATGAATATGTGCGTGGCTGTTTCAGCCAGTGCAGGCGCAGTGGGTCGCCACACGGGAAATCACACAGATCCTGGCGCCTTTTCAACAGGCAACTGGAACACCTGGGAGACAGTCGACTGTTCACTCTGAGGCAGGGAGCCAGGTGATCAGGCTCAGCTGGTCCCACCCCCACAAAGAAACAGCAATCTGAAATGCTCTGGATTGAGAATTTCACAGCAAGCACAGCTGAACCCAGGACTGTCCAGCTCTGTGGGGTAGGGGTGTCCACCATTACCAAGGCAGTCCACCACTACAGAGGTAGTCCATCATTGCTGAGGCAGCACACCATTACAAAGAGAGTCCACCATTATAGAGGTGGGCTGTCATTGCTGAGGCAGTTCTAACTATACCCGTATAAACAGGACTGCAGGGAAGTTCACACAGCAGCTGGGTGGAGCCCAAAGCTGCTCAGCAAAGCCTCTGTAGGCAGACAGTGACTAGGATCCCTCCTGACAGGGCAGGGCAGGGCAGCCCTGAGAAAAGGCAGCAGGACAACAGAAACTCATAAACAAAGCCCTAAATACCCAGGACAGAGCACCTGGGGAAGAAAATGGGGGGTTTATGAGTTCTGCTGCAGCAGACTTAAATGTACCTGCCCAGCAGCTCTGAATGAACAACGGAGCTCATAGCTCAGCATGTGAGCTCCTATAAAGGACAGACTGTCTCCTCAAGCAGCTCCCTGAGCCCTGTATATCCAAAGAGTCACCTCATAAAGGAGAGCTCAGACTGATATCTGGCAGGTATCCTTCTGGGACAAAGATAGCAGAAGAAGAAAGTGGCAGTAATCCTTACTGTTCTGCAGCAGCTGCAGGTGATCCCCAGACAATCAGGGCCTGGAGTGGACCTCAGCAGTCCTACAGCTGAGGGGCCTGAATGTTAGAAGGAAAACTAAGAAACAGAAAGAAATAACTTCATCATCAACAAACGATGTCCACTCAGAGACCTAATCTGAAAGTCAACAACTACAAAGATGATAAATCCACAAAGATGGGAAGAAACAAGTGCAAAAAGGATGAACACACCCAGAACTCCTCTCCTCCTACAAGGGATCACAACTGCTCACCAGCAAGGGCACAAAAGTAGATGGAGAATGAGTGTGAAGGATTGAAAGAATCAAGCTTCAGAAGGTGGGTAATAAGAAACTTCTCTGAGCAAAAGAGCATGTTCTAACCCAATGCAAAGAAACTAGGAACTTGAAAAAAGATTTGATGAAATGCTAATGAGAATAAACAACTTAGAGAGGAATATAAGTGAATTGATGGAGCTGAAAAACACAGCACGAGAACTTCGTGAAGCATGCACAAGTTTCAACAGCCGAATTGACCAAGCAGAAGAAAGGATTCAGAAGTCGAAGATCAACTCAATGAAATAAAATGAGAAGGCAAGATTAGAGAAAAAGGGGTAACAAGGAATGAACAAAGTCTTCAGGAAATATGGGACGATGTGAAAAGACCTAATCTACGTTTGATAGGTATATCTGAATGTGACGGAGAGAATGAATCCAAGCTGGAAAATACTCTTCAGGATATTATCCAGGAAAACTTCCCCAACCTAGCAAGGCAGGCCAATATTCAAGTCCAGGAAATACAGAGAACACCACAAAGATATTCCTTAAGAAGAGCAACCCCAA